>JAYDZE010253846.1:0-19735 GCA_034509125.1 Monilaria moniliformis
TGTTTTATGATATTTCTGGATAAACGTGATGTAATAGGGGTGTAGATTCGGTGTAGATTACGTGCCGAAATTATCGGTCATTTCCAAATTATCTTCCGCTCGAATTTTTCGTGCAGACAAAAATGCCCCTATGATGCTCTTCTCGTAATGGTGTAATGTTGTATCCTATAATAAAATTCGGACCATCCATAGGTGTAATCCAATGGTCGAGATTTGGTCTTAGTTAAACAATATAGGATTGTTCTTAATCTAACACAACCCTATATGGGATATATATATATTTATGTAAAAATATAAATATATGCATATAAATATATATACATATATTTAGTTGTTATTATAATATCATATGTATATAATATAATATTAAATATAAATTTGATTTTTGATTTTTTTCGGTTTATAGTTTATCTGAATCGAACCGGAAAATCGAAATTTGCCAGAAATCAAAACCGAACCGAACCGAAATTCGAAAAAATCGATACAAATTTTAAATTTCGATTTGGTTCGATTCAAATTTTGGAATTCAGGTATTTTGCTAACCTCTAGTTCTAATAATTATTGTCGTGAATTGCACAGAAAATAAATCTAATTTAATTAAATATGGGTACATATACATGTATCTAATTATGTCAACCTCATCAAGATTAGCCTGATTAAGCATGATTCATGAATATTGTTTAATACATGATTACATACAAAACCTCTCTCACAGTTTGAATATTTTATTCAAATCAATATTTTTCGAATAGACATATTATGTGACGACATAGGGTATTTTCTATCTTTCAAAAAACAAAGACGAATTAAGTGACATGAATATAGTACAAACAAACTAGTACAGGATGCAGTGTTCACGGGCAAAATAACTGAATAAAAGAATCTAATTTTGCCCTCCAAATTCCTGTAACTCTATTAATATCCATTCTTTTTTTACACTGCAATCTCAAAATATATGATATAAGATCTTGATGTCTACTAAACTTTCTTTTAATCATTAATTGATTTGGACCGATGAAATTCTTTAAATGACGCATGTTTTTTTTTTTTTTTTGTGACACATGATTATAGTTATTTACGTATACGCCCACATGGATACGTAGCGTAATGATCGATTATAAATTATTATGGGTACAAATTTCTGTAGTGTGTATTATGTGTGTTTTTGCGTCTCATGCTTCTCCTTTTGTTATTCATAAATACTTAAGTGAGTCCCATTCACATATATATATCAATAAAAGAATCTCATAAACCTAACCTCACTATCTCAAGCATACCATTCTACTTCCGCACTTCATTTCTTATGGCACAAATAATCATCCTCGATCCTCTATCATTTTCCGCCGCCGCCTCGTCTTCCGGCGGCTCGGCCACGCCTTCCACCAGCTCCCTCTCCTCCAGTTCTTCATTTTCCAATGAGACAAAAAACTCAACATTAGCGCAAGAAAAAACAAGGAAAGATGTAAAGAAACGTAGCGGCGGAGACGCCAAGCGGCGCGGCGGCGCCGCCGCCGACGAGAAACACCCGACGTACCGCGGCGTGAGGAAGCGGAGGTGGGGCAAATGGGTAAGCGAAATCCGAGAGCCGAGAAAGAAATCGAGAATATGGCTCGGAACCTATCCCACGGCTGAGATGGCGGCTCGGGCGCACGATGTGGCGGCTCTAGCCATTAAAGGGAAATCAGCCGTCTTGAATTTTCCCGGCTTGGCTCACGAGCTGCCTCGCCCAGCTTCCGCCGTGCCCAAGGACATCCAAGCCGCAGCTGCAAAAGCCGCCGCCTTATCTTCTACCAGTGCCGAAGCCGAACCGAGCCTGCCGAGTTGTCATTCCTCGACGAATTTGGCGTCGGACGACACTGTAAAGTCGGCTTCGACGGCTCATGAGGAAGACGACGCATTTTTCGACTTGCCAGATTTGACCCTGGCTAGCTCGGATCACAGTGATGCATATTGTTATAACTTGGCTTCTTCGTGGCAGCTGGCCGGGGCCGATATTGGAATATTCCGGCTTGAAGAGCCGTTTTTGTGGGAGTGCCACTACAAGTAATTATTTAACTGGTTCAACTTTCTTTTTCTTTTTCTTTTTATTTTACAAATTTGAGTTTGATGTATTCGGAAAAAAAGAATACCAACTCAGTATATTGCGTAATTATTAATGTATATAGTTTGAAAATTGTGAACAATCACAATATTTAATGTATATTCTTCGTTTGATTAATGGAACTTTGATTATGAGCGAACTAAACCGTATGCGTCTCTCGTGCAATTCTATTAGAAATTGCCGAAAAAAATGATAGTCTTGCATCATTTTGAGTTAATTACAAATTACAATATTTTTTTATGTATAATCACATCTTGTCCTTTCTAATTAATTTTTATCTTTGGTTGATGTGTAGCTTCAAAGAACCATATATATATGTATATTGTAATTTCGTACGATTTATACTGTACCTAACTCGCTAGCTAGCATGCATAACAAATATCTGATACACATATGCAACACTCGTGAGACTTCTCCCCCATTTTTTAATGATTTGGGAATGAATTATGATAATTTCTAACACAAAAAAGATAATGCTCACTTACCAAATGTAATTCATTATTTAAATATAGTGTATTGTGTGTGAGAATAAATAAATAAATTATTAAATGAAATATAGATGAAAAAGTATAATTACCGGTCACCCATTCCTTACCAGGAAGTACTTAGTATATATTAATTATTATTTCACATAATAAATATTAGAAGATTAGTACATGTGAAATTTCGAATCTACCCTTGTGTTTCCTTTTAAGGCCACTGTTGGGTCTTTTGACTTGATTCAAAGCTTCCAACAATACACTAATTTAGAGATGCTCTGTATTATTTATCTGTTTATTCATACTTTGAAAAAGTGGGAAAAAAGAAAAAGATTTGCAAAAGATTCGCGGAGTCATTCTCAGTGTATCATTATTGACTTATATCCGATGAAATTTCAGTGATTCACTTTTTGTACCTCATTTTATACACCATTTTCATCTTTTAATTTTTTTCTTCAATTTAATTTTATATACTTTAGTTGAATTTTATACTTGTTATCAAGAATTTATTGCATCAAATTAGGATTGTAGTTATTTTTTTAGAATTTATTGTCACTTTAATTAGATAAATGATTATTAGAATTGATAAATTCACAAGGTATGTGATTTTTTAAAACTGCATTTTTTCAGACGTAATATATTATAATAAATTTAGTTTTTAAAATAAACATTATTAAAACAAATAATTTAAGAGTATCACACATTGAATGAGACACACAAAAGGCGAGACACTGAATTTCATCTCAATTTGTGTGTATATATTTAGCTATTAATTAGATTCAATTTGTCGGAACGGAAACGCGTTTCAACCTCTTCTTACGCAACTTTTAGGAAACAAATTATTCCCCGTACGTGCTCACTTAGATTAAGGATTAATTTGTGAACTAAAACTATTAATTTCCTATGTTGTCCTTAATTTTAATTTTGCTTCTTACAATGATTGTAGCATATAAACAAGGACCAGGATTAAGAAGAGAAAAACGAAATTAGAATTATGTATTTAGAATTGGCGGGTAAAACTATATTTATGATTAAAAAAAATGTAAAATATAATTTAAACATAATTAAAAAAAATTGTCTGGACGATCGTTGATGTCGCAGGGGCTTGGCTCGGTCCTTGCATATAGATTCCAAAAATTACAAAATGACTTATTTATAAATGTATGAATATAATAATAATATGATCATATATATCATTTTAAGAATATAGAATAGTATAATCTTCTTCTTGTATACCAGGTAAGGTCGCCATGCACAAGAAAATTGTTGGATATTTTAGTGTAATTGAATTAACTGAATTGACCAATAATGTTATAATGATACATCATATAAGTTTGGAGGTACGGAGTACACGCTTATATGAATTTATTATTATCTTAGGGACGAAGCCCCTAAGGGACGGGGGTCCAGGGGCAACGCCCCTGGAAGCGGGGTCCAAGGGGCAGAGCCCCTAGCTGGGGTGAAAATTGCTATGGTGAAAATTCATTAAATTTTGGGCAAAATTGGGATCCAGTGGGACTCATCCAGCCGGGCGAGAATGTGGCATATCTCCACCCGGCCGCGTGAAACACTACGTGGATTCCAGAGGGTTTCACCCGGCCGAGTGAGAAGGTCGCATGCCTTCACCCGGCCGGGTCCAACGCGACGTGGAGTCCAGAGAGTCTCACCCGGTCGGGTGAGACGGTGGCATGACTCCACCCGGCCGGGTACAACACGGCATGGAGTCCAGAGAGTCTCACCCGGCCGGGTGAGACTGTGGCATGACTCCACCCGGCCGGGTCCAAAGTGAAATCTTCTCCAAAGAGTCACACCCGGCCGGGTGTGTCTCTGGCAGAATGTCACCCGTTCGGGTGCATGGCAGTTTGGACAGTTATATTCCCGTTTTTTGGTCTTTTTCATAAAAATTCTGGTTCATTCTTTCTCAGAACACGAAAACATACTTTCTTCCAACACTCTGAACTTTATCCGATCAAATAGTTGGGAGAACCGACCAATTGATTTGATCTGAAAGTGTTAAACTCGACTTTCAGAGATCCAGTTTATTGTTTTTGTTCGTTTCTTGTTAATCTCCCCTACAAAAATTTGGTAAGAATTGAGGACGTCGTTCATATATCATGAAGTTAGGGAAATTAGGGAGCTGACGTGGCGTTCAATAACTCAACGTCTTAGTTGATAGATTCATTATCAACACTTTCGTATTTTTATACAATATGAGTATAGAAAATATTTTGGGGGAGATACTTCCCTTAATACGGTGGATAAAGTGGGTGGAGAAATCCCTTTTCTAGTACAGCATCCCGCGAACAGGCTCATTTGCTAGGAGTTAGCCAGAGACTCGACAAACAGGTCCAACTCCGTCGTCGGAATCTAAATTGTACGTCAGCTTCTTTACCGAGAACTGAATGAGACTTCTACTCATTCGTCGAGCTAAATGGTAGGTTAGGTCTTTTTCCAAGACCTTCTTGTTCCTTTGATGAGGGAAGTGTTTTCGCTACTTCACATGGAAACTGCAAAACAAACTCGGGGAGAGTTGGATGACCGTCTGAAAGGGCACTGTGATGCCTAAGTCAATGGTAGTTTCGTATTCTATCGATGCTAGTGTAGAAAGCACAGAGAACGTGTGTAGAGTTTGTAAAGCGTAAACAACATTGAAGTGCGTGGAGCATAAGACACAAAATCGCAGAACATAACATGTCGAACATATTGAACAGAAAACGTGCCTCGCCAGATGAAGATTATGAGATATTTATAGAATCATGAATGCGTAGAAGAGTGATTACCTTTGCCTAGGTGTAAAGTTGCAGTTGCCATCTTTTCTGTTAGTTGTGCTCTACAGTCAGTGAGGGACCATTGTTCACCTGTGGATAAACAAAAAAGGGGACCCGCTAGATCTCAGAGGATCTACTGGATTCCGGGGATTCTTCAGGTACTAGAAAACCTAATAATTATTAAGGGATCTTACATTCTTTGAGGGATTTTCTTAGATTCTCAAAGGCTCTTGTGCTCTTGCACTTGTTCGCCTGTACTTTGATCTTAGATTCAGGTTCCTTCTAAAGGTTAGGTCGAAGTCTTGGAACATATAATTATGTCCAACATAATTCGTTTAACGATCGTATATTAAACACTATTTATCGAATGACCCGATTAAGTGATCAACTAAATTTATATAATTATGAGGGTTGAACGATCATTTATAAAAGTGTAGGGACTATTATGCATATACCATTTAGAATAACTTTAATTTTGTTATAGGTGAAATTAGAGTTATATAAAACCTTAGGACTCATCTCTAAATATAGGGTTATGGTCCCTAAGTGAAACGTATAAATAGTCGATAAAATCTCATTCCTTATTGACATTACGTACAAACGAGAAATATGATAATTCTCTAAACGTTATAACTTGGAAGCGATCAACCCCACATATAATCAACAAACATGAATTCTAGTGTGCTTCTGCTTTAGTATTGTTCGTATTCAACATGTTAATGCGTTCTAAGAAGTGGTATCATAACATCTACATGTTGGATCAAATTGATCGTATAATGTTGATAAATTTAGAAAATTTCAAGCATGTTTATATGTTTAAGGATTATGCACACTTTAAATACATGTGAGTAGTTCATCGGCTCAAAGGAAGGTTGTTATTTAGTCATATTTCTTGCGTGCACTGTAGTAATAAATATGAGATTATCCATTGGTCATTGTGGACATTAAGTTGGTCCAAAGAAAAACTTATTATTTGATAAGAAATGATTATCTATGTTTGATTATTACGTTGAGATGTTAGTTACAAGTTAATTATTTTGTCCAAAGATGAAATATTAACGTTGTGCTCGACATCTTGAAATGAGAATTGTCATTATTTATTTATTTACTTGAATTTATTTGTTAAGTGAGCTGATTAGTATTATTTTTATTTATTTTTATTATCTGATGTTGGTTTCCTTAATTCCATTCCTATGTTAAAAGGTAATACCTATGCATCTTGGAAAAGCAAGGTATTGATCGGTTTATGGATTGCAAATTTAGACTATGCACTTAAAACGGAGTAACCCGCTTCTCTTACTAATGAAAGTTTCGATGAGGAAAAACAGAACTTTGAGAGGTTGGAAGACTCTAATCGCATGAGTGTAAAGATTATGCAACATGCTATCCCTGAATATTTTTGAGATATCATCCCGACAGAGTCAACCGCTAAGAAATTTCTTGAGGCCATTGATAAAAAATTTCCAAGCAATGAAAAGGCTGAAATGGCCTCGTTAATGCTTAAGATTGTAACCATGAGGTATAATGGCTGAGGGGAAATAAGGGAGCACATCATGGAAATCTCAAACATTGCTTCAAAACTCACGGCACTATATTTGACCATCAGTGGTGATCAAGTAATGTATTTGGTCATGATATCTCTTACTCCTCAATTTGACCACTTCAAAGTTACTTACAATACTTTCAAGGATAAGTGGTCATTGAATGAGTTGATTTCTCATTGTGCTCAAGTGGAAGAGAGGTTGAAGCAAAGCAAGACAAAAAGTGCTCAACTAGCGACTAGCTCTAAGGGCAAGAGAGGAAGAGACAAGAGCAACAGAGTTCTTCTCGAGTCTGTTAAGGGGAAGATGATTCTTTATGATTCCTCTAAGACTGTTGCGGGTCCATCTGTAAAACGGTTCAAGAAGAAGGCATTAAGTGTAGCCTGCTTCTTTTGCAAGAAAGAAGGACATATGAAGAGTGATTGTGCTAAATATCACGTTTGGTGCGTGAATAAGGGTACGTTTTTCACTTACCTTTGTTCAGAAGTTAATTTAGCTTCTGTACCTAGCCATACATGGTGCATAGACTCTAGTGCTACTACTCACATAAGTGTGTCCATGCAGGGTTGCCTCCAATGCTGAAAGCCAATTGATGTTGAAAGATTAATCTATGTGGGCGATATCAAGCCAGTCGAAGTAGATGCAATAGGCACATTTAGGTATTGTTAAAAACTTGTTGTTATTTGAATTTGGATCATACTATTGTTGTATCGTCATTTAGAAGGATTTAATTTCTATTTATGCATTGGACAAATTTGGTTATACTTGTTGATATGAAAATAGTAAATTTAGTCTTTATCTAAATTCAACTTTGGTTGGCACCATCTCTCTTTCTTACGGCGATAACTTTATTTGCTCAATACGGTTACTTCATTTAATAAAATCCTACATGTGAACTAAAAAGGTACTAAGCTTAAATTAGCAGGTGAGAATTCTGCTACAATTTGGCATAAGCGTTTAGGTCACATCTACAAAAGGAGAATCGAAAGACTTTTGTCAAATGAAATTCTTACAATTCCCAATATGGCGGACTTCCAAGTCTGTGTTGAGTGTGTTATAGAGAAACAAACAAACATTAGGAGATTTCATGTCAATCGAACTACTGACGTCTTAGAACTCATACATACGGATATTTGTAGATCATTCCCTACTATTTCCTGGAATGGTCAATGATATTTTATCACGTCCATAGACGATGATTTCCGATATGGTTACCTTTATCTAATAAGTGAAAAATCTCAAGCACTGGATACGTTGAAAAGTTATAAGGCTGAAGTTTAAAATCAACTTGGCAAGAAAATTAAAAACGTCAGATCTGACCGTGGTGGTGAATACTATGGTAGATATGACAGCTCAGGTGAACAACGTCTGGGACCCTTTGTTGGATTCCTAGAGCAATGCAAAATTTTTCATCAGTATACAGTGTCTGGTACTCCTACCATGAATGGTGTTGTTGTTTTATAGTATCCTTAAGGATATGTTCAGAAACATGATCAGTCATTCTACTTTGCCAGAATCCCTTTGGGGATAGGCTCTTAAGACTGCAACTTACATCATAAATCGAGTACCTACTAAAGCAACTGTTGTCATCCCTTATGAATTATGAACGAATAAGGAACCCAACTTTGGTTATTTGCATATTTAGGGTTGTCCAGCAGAGGCTCAGCCTTATAGGACACACAAGCAAAACTTAGACTTTAAGACAGTAAGTTGTTACTTTGTAGGCTACTCTGAAAGGTATGGGGGTTTTAAATTTTATGATCCCACAACAAGATCATTTTTCGAGACAATTAATGCTAGGTTCTTTGAGAAAGTTGAGTTTGGGGAAGGGGATGAGATTCAGAAAGTTGTCTTTAGCGATTTCATTTCCCTTGTTCAGGAACAAGACGACCCACTCGTTGTTCTCATTCAACCTATTCAGTCACCTGAACAACAATATGAAGAACAACCTCAACCACATCAAGAACATCATGAAGTAGTGTTGCTTAGAAGATCCACTAGAGTGGGGAGACCTACAACATATACGGATGAATATATCGTAAATTTGCAAGAGCATGAGATTGATATTGGAGTGATGGAAGATGACCCAGTCAACTTCCGTCAAGTCATGGAAAGCTCTAACGCTCAAAGGTAGACCAATGCTATGAATGAGGAGTTCAAGTCTATGCTAAACAATGACGTTTGAGATCTTGTCCCATTGCCTGAAGGTGCAAAGCTCATTGGTTGTAAATGGATTTTCAAGACTAAAAGTGGTTCGCAAGGCAATGTGGAGAGATATAAGGCTCATGTTTTAGCAAAAGGCTTTACTCAAGAGGAAAACTTCGATTTTACCGAGACTTTCTCTCCGGTTTCAACGAAAGACTCATTAAGAATAATTATGGAACTATGGCTACATCTTAACTTCGAGCTATACTAGATGGATGTTAAAACGACATTTCTTAAATGTGACATTACTGAAACGATTTATCTGGTGCAACCTAAAAACTTTGTATCTGGTGATCTAATGAATATGGTTTGCAAACTAAAAAAATTCATATATGGTCTTAAACAAGTATCTCATCAATGGTATTTTAAATTTCATCAAGTTGTCATCTCATTTAGTTTTGAGATGAATCCAGTTGATGAATGCATATACTATAAGTTTAGTGGGAGCAAATTTATTTTTCCCATTCTATACGTCGATGATATTCTACTTGCATGCAACGATGTAGAGTTGTTACATAACACCAAGAAATTTCTCTCGAGTAAATTTGAAATGAAAGATCTTGGTGAGACTTCTTTTGTATTAGGAATTCAGACACATCAGGATCGTTCCCTGAGTATACTTGGATTATCACAAAAGAGCTACATCAATAGAGTATTAGCTACACCAATTATGCATGCCGATTAATTTTGCTGAAACTAACATTTTAGAAATTAAAGATCCAACTCACCATAACAATGAACTTCATCTGATTTGATAAGGCATTTCCCCTTTAACTTATAAATTAGGAATTTAAGTTATTTATAGAACTAATTTGTAAATATGTTTCTATTTATATATATGGTCATAATAATATTCTTTAAAATAAAGTTCATTTCATAACTTTTTTGTGGATGTAAAAGTAAGTAATTCAAATTAGGCTCTACATATTACCAGGGGAAACCTCATTAAATATCCATCAATTATGTATGGATGCTTGTATCTACAGTAAATCTCGCGTAACCGGCAGACACCTTATTCATACAACTTCTTAACTTATGTAAATATAATGTATTCATTTGCGTGCAAATAACTGTCTTATGCAAAAATAAGATATCGCAAACTACTCCAATTTCTTTCAAGATTAATCTTATATGTACGGAATAATTCATTTAGTGGCTTAATTATGGTTCTTAATTCCCAATCTAAGGGAGTGTTCTCACTATAATATAAATAAGACGCGAATTAAATAGTTTTTTTTATGTTAAAAGGCAATAAATGAGGAAATGTTTTTCACTTACGACTTGGAAACAAAGTGTAGGGACTTTATGCCCCAATAAGAATTTATTTATTTCTATTTGAATGTGAGAAGTGACCTCACCATCACTATCTTTATCCTTAATTCGTAGTCTATTTCTCAATGATTTATGCTAATTTTATTAATTATTATTGCATGCACATAGGCAAATTTGAGGGACAAAAAGTCGATCACTTTGTCCCCACCAATATCTTGCAAATAGATGCTCAAATTAAAGCTCCCAATATGGCCCATATAACACACCCCTAGGTGTAGATGTATCTACAAAAAGTAAATCATTTTTTGCTTCACCATAAATGAATTAGGAGTCCTAATCAAAAGTATCGGACAAATGGATCCATGCAATTTTAAGAATTGAGTAAAGATGTAAAATATCAAGAATTAAAGCATAGAGCACACACGCGTACACACACACTAGGTTTAGGGCCCCACGAATAATGAAAATAATAATTACTTAATTAGTAAACGCTTGTATTTAATAAAGTTATCGTTCGTAGGAAATAAAGATTAGTTACATACAATCCGGAAAGTATTTCCAAATAAATAATTAAAGGCAAAATAAATTCTTATATAAGTTTCTATACTTTTACTTTTAATATCAGTATATCTCTTTACAATATTCTTAGTTAAAAATGTGTTTATACTTTTATTTGTGATATCATAAAGGCCTCATTTGAAGAAACTAATGAATTTATTAGTATTTTTTTTATACTTAAATGATGATCATCCCATTTTTGCACAATTATAAGGTATATGACATATCCTAATTGAAAGTTTACTACAAAGATTCTCAATATTTTTACGGCAGTCATAACGGCAAATTCTTCGTCCTCTAATTTTTCTAGGACACATGCCAGTGTTGGTTTGAATTACAAGATTTCAACAACAATTTTATGATTCCAAATTATGTATGATAATTTGTCATTAGTTATAAGTCATTCATAATCGTTCTTGTTTTGTTCTTTCCTTTTTTTTGGTTTAATGTAAGTTGCTACATAGCGAAAAAGGTATATATTATGCAAAAAAATTGTATAAAACGGGGAAAAAAATTGCAAATTAAGTGTTCCGAGGAAGAAGAGAACCGCGATGTTCTTTGGGATGAAATATTTTTAATTTTATTTTTGTATTTTATTTCCAACTAGGATATGTCATGGGTTTGTGATGGAACAAAGTTGTTAGAATTAGGGGTCAATTTGAGCCTTAATGAGCAATTTCTTTACACTTAATAGGTGTTTTGCGCAAGTAATGGGAAAAACTAATTATTGGGGCGTAAATGCTAAGGAAGATGGAAAATGTTCAAGAAACACATCAAGGGTGGAGAAAAGTTGATCCTTACCACTAACTGCCAGAAAGATATTCAAGCTAGCTAGCACAAAGTCGGACGTCCAATGCACTACATAACAAAGTTGTCACAGTCATGGAGAATAATGAGGTGACACCTCCAGCAGCGAAGAAGGGCATAATTGTCCAACTAGGAGGAGGAAAACCTAGCTGGAAAAGAATTCAACAACCACACTATAAAAGAAAATATAGAGAGAAAAGAAAGGGGGCTACACACACACTCATGCACTCACACTTGGAGGAAGAAATGAGATTTTGGGGTAGCACACCTCTTTGCCACAATGGGATAGGGAAGAGGAAGATACCGGTCACATTTTATTGCTTGTTTTGAGCATTGCTACTGTTTCATTGCTTTACCTAGAAGAAACTCTTTTAACTTATCATGGTTTTAACTGTATTTTGGTTGTTATTTTCTATTGAACTTTGGTAGATTCAGTATTTTGTTGCCTTGCAAGAAGATTATTGTTTCACTTTTGATTATTAATGGTTTCTAGTTTAGCATTTGAAATTTTGTCAAATTCAGTTTCTTAGTTTAGTTTTAAGGTGTATTTCTTTCCAAGCCAGTCCAAGCGTATCCATGTTCCATTGATTCAATTTCATTCGTCTTGAATGCGATTTAAAAGGGTTTTCAGTTTTAAGCTAAAAAAATTAGTTTGTTTTCATTCAAAGAAATAGCTAAAATGTGTTAGGTCTGGTAGGAGAAAGTTTGTCTTTATCTTCTTGTTGAATGCAGTTTAAGTTCTTGGTTGGCAAAGTTTCGTAGTTTTTCCTTATACATTTTGAAGCTAGTGTGTTGTCACTGTCGCATTTAAGTCCTTGGTTGAATTGCTGCAATATGTTCCCTGAATTTTCCCTACTTAGAATCTAAAAGTCTCTTGCATATGCAGTTTTAAAAGCTAAGTTGTTTGTTACTCAAAGTAAAAGGTAGACTAGTTCCCTTTCCTAGCATAGGTTGTTGAGCTTTCATTTTAAGTTAGTCCATTAGCCATCAGATCATAGTCTCCTTGTTAAATTTTTGTTGACCTGATTATTTTCAAAGAAGAGTTTTAAAAGGAAAAAGTCCAATTCCTGAGTTTACTGAACTAGTAGTAACTACAGTTACGTCTCGCAGAACTTCAAGTAGCCAATTTAACATCAAATTTTTAAAGTGTCCAGTTTGATCACTTGTATTTCATCATGTAGTTTGTTGATTTCAAATTAGTACGTAGTTTGTTTCCCACTCATTAGTTAATCTAATTTATACATTTTCTGTCCATTTTTAATAGAATTAAGCGTGGCAGCATCGCCAAACCCTTTTTGGTTGTAGGAAGTATTTAATAAAACTAACATTTCTCGTGTGTTCGACATCCCTACTTACCCTATACTAAATTGATAGTATAGTGGTAATGGGAAACAAAGAAATTTTATTAATAGGCTAGTATGTTCTTTTTCAACAATGAAACCAAATTTTAGTAACCTATCAAATGGCGTTGTTGCTAGAGATTGATGTTTGTATCTTATGTATTTTCTACACCTTTGTATATAGTTTTTGATTTGTTTACTTTTTTATTTTCTTGTTTATGAGCAGGTCTTCAAAGCCGCAATTGCTATACAAATTTGAGATCGAGAAGACTACTAAGAGGTTACGAAAGGAGACTCGACTAGAAAAGCAGGGGATTCAGACTCGGGCAGGCCTTCAATCTGCCCCGCTTGATCCCGGCTGGCTGGTTTCAAGCTCTGAAAGCTTATCAGAAGGTGATTTCAATATCACATTGGACTGTGACCCTAATATGGACTATAGAATGGCTGAAGAAGAAGATGACCCTCGTCTGATAGAGCTTACTTGTTACTTGGAGGATGATCCTCCAACTTCTATTAGAGTGGCCGATAGTGCCCAACCGATTGAAATCAAGTTGGCATTGCTGAACGTTTTGCCTAAGTTCTATGGCAAACGAGGAGAAGACCCATTCATTTTCCTCAGTGAGTTTATAAAGATGTGCATAATTTAGAAGAGACCACCGGGAGTAACTGAAGAACAGTTTATATTGGTCGTTTTGCCATTTGCATTATCAAGGGAGGCCAACGCTTGGTTCAATGGTATTCAACCCAACTCAATATCCACATGGGCTGAAATTAAGAAGCTGTTTTTGGATTATTTCTTTCCCCCACCAAGACCAATGCACTTAAGAAATAGACTATAGGAGCTCAACAAGGGTTTAATAAGTCCTTGAGCGTCTATTGGGCTCGATTCAAAAAACTAGTGTATAGTTTCCCCAACCACAAGTTCTCGGAAGGAGATTTGCTCCAGTACTTCTACCAAGGAATAACAGTCGAAAGCAAAAACATGGCTAACATGGCCAGCGGAGGGGAATTTTCCACCAAGAGAGTTAGTGAAGCACGGAAGGTGATCTAACACCTAGTCAATGCGTGAGTATGACGAGCCGCAAGCACGATTGTTGAAAATGGTGGAACACACCAATGCTAACACCGCTGATTTAGAGGAAAAAATAGATGCAAAGATTGGCAAGTTGGAAAAATTGTTTCAAACGGTGGTGGAAAAAGTGGCAAGTTTGTCTACACCTGAAAAACTTTGTGTAGCATGTAGGATGGTTTGACCACATCGCGCTGCAATGTCGAATGGAAGATGTTGATGCTATGGCACAAGTTAATGCTACTCACAATTGGAATGGTTAATGCCAAAAGAGCATTCGCACCAACTTATAATTCGGGGTGGCGAGATCACCCCAACTTTCGGTGAAGTGAGCCAAACCAACATAAAGGGCCACAACTAGCACTTCATCATAAAAGACAACCACCTCCACCAATGCAAAACCAGACCTAGAGGCCACCGCATCAACGGGGTTTCCAACCTCAAAATCCTCCAAAACCTACCAAAAGCTTGGAGAAATTTATGGGTGAGCTTATCACATCTCAGCAATTCCTTCAAAACAATATACAATCCAACAATGATGTGGTGCACAAGCTGCAAGAAGCCAAAAAGGAATAAAAAGTGAACCAAGTTGTTAATATCCACAAGAGGTGTTCGAGAAAAAGAATTTATTATACGAAACCCGGCCGGTTAGAATTTATTCCAGTATAATAAATAATGTTCTTGAACTAGACTACTCTTGGTAAAAGATATTAATTAATTAAAGTCAGCATCTGACTTAAATCAATTAATGTATATTAAAATCTTAAACACGAAAAGTAAATTAATTTTAAAAAAAAGCCCAGATTCTTGTAATTAGGATTTGGACAGGTAATTCAACATTAATTTGTACAGTGATCCAAATTAATTTTCTATTGGGCTTGAATTAAATTAGGGCTCAATTTAATTAGTAAAATCCCAATAGGGAAGCCCAGTCTAAATTTCATTGGATCTCTAACCTAGTACATTACATATTCTATAAGTAGGGGAGTGGAGAATTAAAATTAACAAGCTCCGACTCTAAGAAACACGCCTAGCGTGTTTTCTCTGTTTCTTTCTTTCTATTTATTTTTCTTCTACACTCCAGCCTATAGGGTTTGATAGAATATAGACCACTCTATATTCAAATCCTGAATTTCCGTAATAGGCTAGAAGATTCGAGGTAAAATATTGGAGGAGTGGTAGTAGTTGCAAGCCCTCGTCTACAAACGAAGATCTGCAATTAAAAGGTATGATTCGAACTCATAGGTATCATAATCTAAGATTTCAAATTAATTAATTGCTAATTTGCATTATAGGCAGATTTAATTGAATTGCATGATAATTAAATTCTAAACATCATCTTATGGGATCCTGGATTTCAAGGAATCCTCATCGATCTCCCCCATCACTCTACACACGATCGTTAACCATGGTCTTTGATCACGGTCGTTGGCCCCGCGATCGTTGATCACGTTCGTGGCCCACGAACATGGCCCACGATCGAAGGGCAACGTCTGCGAGTGAGCCACCTTCGTGAGTGAGCCATCGTCAGTGAGTGATTAGTCATGATGGTAGAAATCCATTAGGGGCCACGATCGATGACCACGATTGTGACCCAAGAACGACCGTGGGCAACGGCCATGAGTGAGTCACGTTCGTGAGTGAGTGGTCAATTACAATGGTGGCTCACTCACAACAGCACCATCATGGATGACCATCGTGTGCATATAAACACCGCCATCCATGGCTACTCACTGCCCACCCACGACCACCCAACAACAATTTCAAACGCACACAACTTCAAAATATTTTATAATGCGATTACAAATAAATTTTGAGTTTGAAGTTTTGGAGCTAAGCAGAATGAGAGGTTATTCTCCGTAGGTAGACGATGAAGCCAACCAGAAAGAGATGTTTTTCCACTTTTTTTTAGGGTTTGAATATGTTGTGGAAGCACTTTTTTGTTTTTTTTTAGAGTTGACTGTTAGTTTTCATTAAAAAAAGAATGACTTTATTTAATTTACTTTCTTTCTTAAAGTGATCGGCTATTAAAAATTATTATAATCTTTTGAACCAAAATAGTATAAAAAACTTATATTTTATGGAATAGTATATAACTTCTTTGCTTATGGATGTGGTATATTTTGGTGAGCTCTTCCTTTATAAATCTGATTATTGAAGTGTGTTGATTTAGAGAGACTCAAACGGCCAACTTTTATCGCACCGAGTGACGAAGATGTTTTCTTTCCTCAAACACTATATGAGTGGGGGGTCAGGCATACCCCCAACTTGTATATATCAATAACCAACATCAAATGTTTCATACATAGAACAAGCCCAAAAGTGACTTGTTCCATAACAGGAAGCGCAAGATACAAAGCGTCGAACCACAAAACGGGCCGCGCAAAGAAAATCACAAAAATGAAAGTCCAACAACAACAACCTAGCGAGGCGGGCACTTAGCGTGCTAACCTCAAACCTATGAAATGGAAACAGAAAACAAATAGCATATGCATGGGCGGCCCAAATGTGACCAAGACCGACGGAATCAAAAGATATCATAACATATAAATGAGCGGCCCAAAAGTGACCAAGCCCAAGGGAGGAGATATGACATGTACAAAATAGCGTGAGCCACGAATGAGGCTCAAACTTCATGATATTTGAGTCGGAAGTTAGGATAACCCAATTGGTCCGTCCTTACAAGCGCCTTCAGTCAGGGAAGCGCCGAAACCTGATCATAGAAAGTAAGGGTAGGGGTTTGGGGCCCCCTATTTGCAAGGAAATCGGCTACACGGTTCTCCTCCCGATGGATGTGAAAGAAGCATACATGCAGCTGTCGGAGGAGGAGGCGTATGCAGAGCATCGTGTGGTGCACGTCTGCTGATCCAAGGCATCTAGAGGTGAGAAGTGTAACAATCGCCACATCTTCCATCTCAATCCAAATGAGTGAAGAGTGTTGTGCGGACAACATCAAACCTTGAAGAAGAGCGAGGAGCACCGCTTCAAAGGTCGATGCCACTGAAAGATGGGTGCAAAAAGCGGCCAGAAGGTCGTCGTCCGTGCCGAACACAACACCACAACCGCCTGCCCGAGCTGTTGATGTCGTGAATGAGTCGTCCGTGTTGAGCTTCACCCAAGAACAATCAGTGGGATACCACAACACCATCAGAGATTGTAGAACCTGCTGGAGAGGTTGAGCAGGAGGCATGAAATCCACGAGCGGAGAACACCCGCGCCAGTGCGTAGGGACGAGCTTTCCCGCCGCAACCATAATCCGCAATTGGTTCACAACCTGCCAAGTTACATGATAAATGCGGAAAGGAATAGCGCGATGCTTGCCGCTGTTCCTCTCCATCCCGATAAACAAAAAATAAGGCAATGGATAATGAAGTTGATGTGCATGGCAGGGGCCCTGTGAAAGGAACCCCACCAGAATTCTTGTCTACGTGCAATATCAGTGCATGTGTGAATAGGTGTGTGCAAATGAGGAAACCAGGCAGCAAAGTAATCCCATATACCTCTCGCCGATTAACTCAAACAAAAAAAATATTGTACAAACTCGACTGATGATGACTTACAACACAAACACTTGGATGCAAGAGAAATACCACGAGACTGCAAATTAATATCCACCGGCAAACGGTTGGCAAAGATAGTGGGCGTGAGACAGGCATTCCAAATCTGGCCAAAGAGACCGCATCAGAAGACGGCTCATGACGCGATCCCAAACAGTGGTCACCGAGAACTCGTCCTGGCTAGTCAAGGCCCACCGCATCACACCCCTTCCACCTACATCAATCAGAATGGCACTCAAAGCAACAAGAACATGCAAAAGCACACGATACAAAGCAAACAGAGCATGCAACTTAAACATGTCCAGGGCATTATCACTCCAGAAATCACGAACCTTGTAGGAGCGAAGGGCAGTGCCGGGATGATTGAGTGAGTGTAGGGGGCGATCCCCAAATCAAACGTCATCCCAGTAGCTGACATTCTATTTCCCCAATAACCAACGCATACAATCATACATCTGACGCATAATACAGAAAAGAGACACCAAATATGACTATTATGCACAGAGTAAGCCACATCATAAACACGAAATGGGAGGATACAATACTTGCGCACAGTGAACTGTGCCCAAAGAGAGTCCTGAGCATGGAGTCTCCACTAGAGCTTATAGTTAAACGCAGTAACGAGCTCGCTAAAACGAATGATGCCGAGGCCCCTCTCATTCCTAAGCAGACAAATATGCTTCCAACTAATCCAGTGAATCTTCATCTTCTCCCCCACAGTTCCCCAAAAGAAACGTGCCAAAACCTATTCCATCTGCTGAAGGGCACTCTTGAGGGGCTCTGTGATCTTAAAGATGTGAAGTGGGATTGTGGCTAGAGTGTTCTTGATCAGAGTCAAATGCCCCCCGAAAAAGAGGTGGCGCTGGAACCACTAGTGGGTACGGTCCGTGATACGCTACCTCAAATGGAGGATGTGGTCCACCTGGTGATAGCCACGGTAAATGGGGACGACGAGATAAGTGAATGGAAGCGTCCCACGCGGATAGCCCAAAACCTCCTCGATCGTATCTGCCAAGCCATCATGTTGCGGGGCAATGAAGAAGTAGCACTTCCCACTGCTCACCATCTGACCAGAAACAGCCGAGTAGTGCACTAAGCAATCGTGGCTCTCGCGCTTCGCCTGTGTGAAGATGATAATGTCATCGGCATAGACGAGATGCGAAACAGAAAATGCACGTCGCCCACTACAATACCTCATATCACGATCACCGATAATGAGTCTGTCCAAACAGCGCCGAGAAATAGTCGGCAGCCAGCACATAGAGGGAGGGCGAGAGCAAGTCTCCCTGCCGGAGTGCTCTTGTCGATTGAAAGAAACCCGCAGGGGTTCCATTTACAAGCACAGAAAACCAGCAGGAGGAGATGCACCTCTGAACTAAGCTCAACTATGGCGGCGGGAAGCCCATCCCTTCAAGAACCCACAGCAAAAAAGGCCACTGGACGTGATCGTATGCTTTCGTCATGCCTACACCAAGTGATATATCTTTAACTTTTCAAAACGGAGAAAAATATAAAGAGAGAGTAAAATATGTTACTAAAGTAGATGAATAAGGAAAGCAAAGGGAAAATTGTCATTTTGGTACTCTACGCGCTTCTAATCCATTTTAGCATCCTAGCAATGTATCACGGCTGCCAAAATGATATTGTAGAAATATATATTGTCTCACTTTGAGTTCCGATTATATGGAATAATGTATTTTTTGGTCAAAAGTTAAATCAGCGATAACTGATTTGGTATTTTTATGTAATTTCTCAAAATTGTTAGGGATGAAATTTTATTTTCAAAACCATATGCTTTTTAATTTTTAGTTTTATCATTTCAGGCGTTTTGGGAAAATATTTCTTTTTTGAAAATGAGAAAACAAAATAATGGAAGGTAAGAAGTTGCATGAAATTCAATCACCAGTACCTTAGCTTTAATGGGAAGCAAATGTGTTATATATTTATTGTAGGACTGTAGCTGTCACTGAAAGCAGCGGCGGATCTAAGGGGGGCGGGAGGGGGGCGGCCGGGCCCCCCCCCCCCCCCGCCCCCCCCG
>JAYDZE010253957.1:0-19731 GCA_034509125.1 Monilaria moniliformis
AATAACATTTATAATTGAAAAGGGTAAAAATGTCATTACACACCTTATCTATAATATAATCATACCTACCAAACACTTTATTTATTTTTATCCTACTTTCTATCTTACCTATCAAACAACACAATAAAATCTTTATCCTTATCTCTATCATACATTTTATCTTAAATACTAACGTGGGCTACACTATTCTATACAATCCTAACATGACTACCAAACGGGTCCTAACAGTACAGAAAATAATAATGTAATTTTAGGAATGTTATATTTGTATTAGCTAGGATATCATCTTCATTATGAATTCTACTTACATAGTTATAGAGGATGGATGAGGAATTGCAGGAGAAAATGTAAACTCACGTTCAGCCGGAAAGCGACGACGACGGTGTTGGTCTAGAAAAAGGCGGCGGCGACGGCCAGAGACTCAGATTGGTTTTTGGCGGCAGATGTAGACTTGTTGCTGACATCTCCGAAGCTTATTTTCTTTTTTAATTAGTATTACTTAAGTTACGTATGCTTGCCAATGTGATCATCAAATATTTAATATGATTAAGCATTCACCTCTATTTGATGAATATGAATTGCAGTTTCCCAGTTTAACTATTTATTATATTTGTTGCATTTTACTCGTGGAATAAAGTAAAATTAGATTATTTGGATTATTTAGTTTTGTGTTTTGATTGATTGGTTGTGGTAGAAAAATAAATTAAAGGATTATGACTAAAATACAAAAACAGAAATAAGATAGATTTTTTTATATATAATCAAACAAAAATGCATATTTAACCACAAACAAAATCAATAATAGTTTTTAAAAGAATATTTTTGATTTTTTTATATATTACGGATTAGATGATGATTACATCATTTTGGGATGATAGAACAATCATTCAATTATGTTAGAATGCGGTAGAGATGCTTCAACCCTCACTCTCACAATGTCACACAATACACACAACTCGGGATTCACAAACCCTCTCTTTCCTGTCTACCATCATGCTACCCCTCTGACGCGTTCGACTGCGCCTCCAACGTCGCACTGCTCGCCTGAGCTTGCTTCAATTTGTAGACTTGTATAACTTTTAAGTTACAGCCCAATTTGATTTTTTATTTTTTCTTTGAAATGTTAATGGTAGTGATGTAGTTAGGGCTCAATATCTCGATTTCTTGATTCTTATTTTCATAGTGTATTAAAATGAAATAATATCTCGAACACATTAATAAGATGAAGCTGTGTTATTTGTTTCCCAATTATTTCCTTACAATTTTAGTTTGCCATTAATCTTAGCCCTCTCTCTTTATGCTTCAATTGCTTTATGTGTTTAACTTGGGCATAAATATGGATCAGTTACTTTGACTAACTGAATAACCGGTCGGTTACTTGGTTAACCGAACTATGAAACTGGTTCAATTTCGGTTATTATATTGGATTGATATTCAGATCGGTTAACTGACCGAATAAATAGTCTTAGATGCGGGCCGCATTATCCATCACAGACCTAATCACACAAAACAAATATTTAATTAAGATGGATTATTTTATCAAGGAAAAAAGTTCAAATACATCACGGGATCAACGAAAATCAAAATACAATTCTAATTTCAATTTAGATCACATACGATCTTTTTGACTAAAAAATCATACATTCTAACCCCGCTCACTAAGGGGATTGCGACGAATGTTTGAAAAATTCCTTTATTTTTGTTTTCGTTCCTTTTTTGTTTTCTTTCCTTTTCTCTTTCGCTTGCTCTTATTGTTTGAGGCGGCTGCACAGGAGCACTCGCCAGCAATCGCGACTTGTAAATCCCCAATTCCACTGCTCTATCGCCGTCGGAGACCTTGCGTTTCAATAGATTCAGTCAATTCTTCATCCTAGCCATCGAGGACGCCGATGTGCCGATTGGAAAGAATGACAACTCGTTCTCACCACTATTGATGTCATTTCTCTTAATCATTGTCCAAGTCGAAGAAGAACTGGAATCGGAGAAGGGTTTTGTATCAGCAAAAAACAATGATGTTTACTAGAATCATGATGTGAGATGAACAATTGTTTCTTGATCAAGATTGATTACTGAGTATGCTTATTTGATTTTAGGCTATTTCAAAGATGGGTCAAGTGGGATTAAGATGAAATTGGAGTTGAGGAACATGATTGATCAAAAGATCGACCGGCGGGATTAACCAGGAAGGAGAAAAAAAACAGAAAACAAAAACAGTACAAAAAGAACATATTTGATCTAATTTGAAATTTAGGAATGTATTTTATTTTCGATGTATAACTTGTGGGATATTTGATTAATTTTTTCTTTTATCAATCATATCTAATTACTCAAACTAAACGTCTCCTTGATGGAGAGCACAATAGTTATCGCTCGAACCTATTCCTCAAGTTTGTAGGGGAATGAATGCTAACAATTACATATATAAAATACGAATTTCCATTTATCCCCAATACAAGTGTAACAATGCATATTTGCGGACGAACCAAATTTCTTTTCCACATGTTTTTCCAGCCTAACCTTGTCCTACATATCTCAACGCCGAGTCGATTACTTTATATACTTCATTAAGGTTCCCAAAGAGATCTCTACTCCATATATGTCCTGAAAAAAAGAAAGAGAAAAACAGATGAAAATCACGGTCACTAATCAAGAATGGTTTAATACAATGTGGCATACCTTCGAAAAAACAAGTTGTCAACTAATTCTTGTTTCAATCAACTCCCCGCAGCAAGTGGCATCTATACTGCACCAATGAATTTGCATTTCTCTATCTCAGGTTTTGTACATGTCTGTGTATACTAGTGGATGCTAATACTTTATCAATGCCGGTAGCGAAGCATAAAGTTCAGATAAACACTGGAAGATCCAATCGAGCAATTGTTCTCTTGGAAGTTCGAGTAGTAGTTCAGCCTAAATCACAACAAAATCAAAGATATGTGAAATATGCAGAAATGTACAAGGAGCACACTCAAATGTGACTTGGGGAAAATCCTGAAGAAATTTGATTCTCTCGCTCACCCTTCAATATGCGAATAGTCATTTCAGGGAGAAAGTATTGACGTACCTTGATTGATCCATACTCAAAAACAAGAGAAGTTCGATGTACTTCAGATGCCATTGAATCAATCATCAGCTTGAAAACCTTTTTGCTCATGTTTGTTTTCATTTGAATCATCTTGCCTGAAGCATATATTGTAGTGATTCCTAAATCTGCAGCCATTCTCCTCACATATAGCTTCTTCAACAATATTTCCATGGAGTAAGGCTCTTTTCCGTATTGGCGACGTAGATTTTCAGTAAATTGAATTAGATTCCAGATATCTTTTTCAGCAGCTTTCTCAGCTTCATCTAGAATTTCCAAGGGATTCTCTAGATAATTGATGTACTCGGAAGGGAGATGTGGATTCAAATTCACATCAAACTGCAAGGACGAAACTCGAAATCTTAAACATGCAGAGCACAAAGAGAAAGCACATTCTCTAATTTATAGGAACTCTCATGAAGGATAATGAACTTTGTTCATCGCCCTATGAAACATTAGGATCTTTACAGTATCAGTACGCAACGCAGCCAACACTAGGATCCTTTATACAGTTTTAATGAATAACAGATCATGAAAGAGAACATAGATGGTCAGCAGCTCACATCAAATCAACTTTACTGAGTAAATAATGTTGGAAAGTAATTACCTGCACTGAATGGTAAGGAACAGCAATTACGCGGTGTTCATCTACCTGGGAGTCAAGAAACAAACATATCCCGTGAATTGAGAGAAAGAATCTAGACACATGAACAATGTTTAATTTTCTTTCAATAGTCACATTTCATTCCTCCAAATTATCGTAGTCCTTACTATACATGCATCAACTAAGCATTAACAAAACAAAATAAACAAACTACACATTACTGAGCAACATTTCCAATATAACTATAAAAAACAAGTCAAAACAATAACAAACTTTGCCCATTATTCTTAGCATTAGCAAAGAGACCTGTGAACTACCTTGGATAGGCTTTCAAACAGCATTTCAAAGAAAAGATCGATCCCAACATTTCCAACATCCCCTGTTTGTTGCTCACCAAATATGTTACCAAAGCCTCTAATGGCCATGTCTCTTTCTGCAATTTGAAAACCTTGGCCGAGATCTCTACAGTCTTCTAAAGCAGCAAGTCTTTCCTGAAGAGTCAAATTGCAAATGCAATTTTCATAAAATAAGCAATATAGCCTCTCAGAGTCAACTGCATCTAAGTGACATAAATATAGTTGAACATACAAGTGCTAGTTCAGAAAGCAGTGACTTATCCGGGTAAAATAGGTACGCATGAGCCTCTTTATCTGCTCGGCCTACCCTTCCACGCAACTGGACAGTGAAGTATGTAAATGTTACAAACTGCAGGTCAAAATTTAAAATTTGCAACTAGTGTTTAGCATGGCACTTCTCTTCAGTTTCGTATATATATGCAAATGCAAAGATACTAGTTGTACATTATTTACTTCATGGTCTATTCTGCTTGGAGGAAGAGGAAACAAAAGCCGAAATTCGGTAATTTAAACCGAAAAGAAGAGGAAGAATTAAAATGATATTTTGAATCTTTGATTGCCAGAGTCACATGAAGAAGATGGATTTTCAACCTCAACGGATAGTAGCAGATGACTAATGCCTATGGCCATAACCACAATTTTCAAGCACAATATCAGTCTCAATTTTATCAACTTGGGAAGCTTAATAGAAAATCAGACAAAGCACAGAGGAGATAGGAAAACCTGATACAATTGAGCAAGGCCAAATTGCTGAACATCTTGAATTATAATGGTGTTGGCATTTTGAATGTCAAGCCCACTTTCAACTATATTTGTGCATATTAAAATCTTAATATGCCCCTGAGCAAACTTTTCCATGGTGTCCTCAAGCTGTTTAGAGTATTGCTGCACAGGAGCACAAAAAAGAAAAAGGTTAAAACATAGTAGCAATTTTATTAAAACTTATTTATCCATAGATTGGCATCACAATTTCAGATAAAGGTGCTGCACCTAATCCTAAATGGTAAATCTAAAGTGCCTCATAAAAACACATTGTATGTTGCAAACAGGAAGCAGATCAGCAATGCAAATTCAATGATGACAAAAATAAGGCTATTCCTAGATATGTGTTTACAGTTGCAACATACATACATAATTTAGAATCTAAGAAAGATCACCTTTCCATGAGCTATTGCAATCTCAACATTTGGATAGGATTGTTCCAGAAATTCCATAACCTCTTCAAGCCCTGTCAATAGTGCATGTTGCAACATTCTTACTGTGATTTTCCATGTTAACATGTGTGTACATACTACATAATTCAAGAAAAACTTATAATCAAATTACCCTTAATACGAGGCAAAACATAAAACACTTGGCCACCACGGGCCAACTCATGGTTAATTGCAGAGGTCACCCTCTCTTTTGTGTATGCAGAAAGATGGGTTTTTATTGGGACCCTCTCCGGAGGTGGGGTTGATATCAAACTGCAGGCAATGCAAAAGAAAAAAGAAAAAAAAGAAGGAAAGAAATATACACATAGATCATAAAATGAAACCCAGAAGCACATGCCATCGAAGTGGATTTCGAATGTCAAACAAGCCATATATCATCAGTAATGTTAGATCTTTTATGTGACCATTCTTTCTCATTTACAAGTTTAGATTATATAATGCAGCCGGCTGAACCAAACAGCTGCAAAATGCCATCGAGTATTAGATTCATTTCAGCTCACAGATCAAAATTTACTTTGACTGAGATTACCTGGCATCACGGAATCCAGTCAGTGCCAAATAAAGTGTTCGTGGAATAGGTGTTGCTGAAAGTGTGAGCACATCAACAGAAGTCTTGAATGAAGCGATCTTCTCTTTCTGTTTAACGCCAAATCTCTGGAAAGCAAATAGGGATACAAACACTCAAATATCACGGGAAAGTTTCAATTTCAAAAATTTTAAGGATACCAAACACTGCTTCAGAAAAGATAGGTATTAACAAGAATGACACTGAAATTCCAATTTGGTAATACAGGTTACTGAAGAAAGTCAAGCAGGACCAATGTTTAAGCTTCTGTAGATTTGAAGTGAAATTCTTTCAAGTCTAGAGGGCATAAAGAATTTGTGAAATTAATCAGCACTCTGCTAAGAAAATCATTAGAAAGAAATCAGAAATCAGAAATCAAAACTCAAAAGCCATTAGTATCTCCTAGCATTTGGTTATAGAAACATAATGAACTTTTGTTTTATAGATTAACCTTCACTTCAACAAATTGCATGTCACGGAAAGGCAATTTATAAATTTTCTACTACAAGAGATTGGCTCTAGTCATCAGGATGCATAGTTGCAAACTATAGTTACGGATCAGGATAGATAGCATGAGAAGCAGGTTATATAGAAGTATATTTTGCACAATTATGAAGCTTTTGATCTCAATCAGTGCAATAACAATTTTATGAATGTGCATACTTATGTTGATGTTAAAAAAACAAATCATTTACTGTATGTGGAAGAGAAGAAAGAGGGGAGACCTGTTCCTCATCAACAACAAGCAGGCCAAGGTTATTATACACAACACGATCACCCAGTAGCGAATGTGTCCCAACTATAATCTCCAGCTCACCATTCTTAATCATCTGTAGATGTGTCTCTTTCTCTGACTTGGTCTTGATGATTAAACAGGATGAATCCCATGGAACAAAGTTAGTATGACATATGGTATAAAAACAATTTAGTAAAATTACAAGATTATGCATTTGAGTTAAGAACAAGCATACAGTATTGTTGATAGACTGAAAAACACTACAAAGGAGTTCCAAAATTAAACCTGCAAGTACAAACTTAAAACCTTGTTTACAGATATTCACCTATCCAAATATAACAAGGTTGCACATTAACATTCTAGCTTCCAGAGCCCATCATTATGCTGTAAGGGTATAAAAAGCATATATTGAATAGCCATGTCTCTTTATTCTACCCATTCAATCCAACCAGGTGATACGTCAAGGTTAAAACAGAATTCCTTCTGATAACAGAAGCACCAACCCACACAGAAAACCTTGAATTACACCAAATCTATAGAATACCAAAGCACAAATTCCACCCAAACCCAAACCAAAACCTGAAAACCAGATTGTGTGAACAATAAGCTTCTCTTTTGATGATTGCTTCATTTCTCATTCAGTGTAGGTGCATTCAGCTAACAAAGCAGCATCTAAGATGTCTAAATATAGGAAATATCATGTTTCTATGAGATATAGGTATAAACGGAACTCAAATAAAACACTTATTCAAAAGAATCACACAAGGCATGATGGAGATATTTTCATACCTGAAACCTACTTAGAAGTCCAACCCTGATATTATGGTAACTAGAGAACCGCTCTGAGATAACATCAAAATGTTGTTTGGCCAGCACAATTGTTGGGGCTAAAACCATTGCCTGTTTGCCAGCTGAGACCACACAAAATATGGCACGTAATGCAACTTCAGTTTTACCAAAACCAACATCCCCGCAAATCAGTCGGTCCATAGGGTTTTCTCTCTCTGTCAGATCCCTTTCCACATCCATGAACGCCTAGGTGAGAATCTAAATTGTGAGAGAAATGAGCATCAACCATGCCAGCTATAATGAAAAAATACTGATGCAACATGAAGAGATTTTTCAAATAAAACTATGTCTGTCTAGCGAAATTGAGAAACACTTATGGCAACTGCATATATGTAATGCAGTATGTATGGAAGTATATTGAGAGTGGTGGACTAAACTGTTATCAGGCTATGTCAAGGTCCTCAAAAACTTGATGATTTCAGAACAAAAACCATATGTCTGTTCTTATTACCTGTTTTTGATCGGGGGTTGGTTCATATGGGAACTGGGAAGTAAATTCAGACGTGGCAGCAACTTTTGGGTAGGGAGGCCGCTTCTGTTTGAGTCTATGCAAGTACAACTCCATCAGGTCAACAACCATTTTCTGAACAGCAACTTTACCCTTTATTCTTCTCCTCTCCCATGTAGTGGTATCATTCAATTTGCTCAATGTCCGCGGCTTTTTGGTTTCATTTGGACTGGAAGCAGAAAACAGAGAATCAATCGGCATCAAATAATTGGCAATTCCATAAAGTACGGCCTAGCATCGAAACCAACACAAATGTTTTTTGGGGGACTTATACCACTCACATAGTCCTGAAGGAATCACCATAGTTTCGGACTACCCTAGCATGATATACCGGCATCTAGTAAAAATTTCAAAGACTTAAAAGGCAAACAGTAGACAAGCTACGGAATTATGGCATTCACTGAACAAACAAAGCACGAGCACAAACCGTAGAGTGCTCACAGAAACAGAAATTCGTAATACTTTTATACCATCAAGCGACATTTGAATTAACAATCAGACCTAATTGCACAAATCAATAAAAAAAGAAATATACGAGGCGAAGCAATGCAATCCAAAACCAAAAACCTACAGATTGTAGCGGTATAGCATGCGTGCTGCCTGCTTAACTGGTAGCTTCGCCATTCCATCGGCATACTCTATGAAAACATATTCAATTGGCTCCGATGAAGCTCCTTTAGGAACATCATATTTAACGCCGACAAAACGCCCAATTCCAACCTTCTTGTGAACCACATAGTCTCCGGAGCGGAGACTATACGGATCCACCTTATAACTGAAGGCGGCGGCGGAGGCGTCGCCGCCCACTCTTTCCCCCTTGAGCTTCTGCAAACCCCTCTGCTGCTGCTCCTTCACCTTCTGAATGTACATATCCGCCTCCTTGGCGTCCATGGACGGCCTCGACGGCTGAGATTCCCTCTGGCAGTGCTCACGGCGAATCCTCTCATTCAGCAGCGATATGGAGTCACGCCGCTCGTTTTCAACCGGAGTCCTCCGAGTTCTGGAGATCCCGGCGCCGTTGGTGTCGCGCGGGGTCACCGGCGGCGACCACAGAACCCCTCTCGCTCTTACTCTTAATCTGAAGCCAAATCGAAACGAGTGTTTTGCGTCAGCCCCGCGCGCGCCATTGAAATTTCTCCACTTGATGAACGGAGCGCAATTGACTGCATCCATGGACGACAGTGATAAACCGTAGATTTTTGGTGATGCCATTACAATCATCAATGGAGGAAGTTTGGAATTGAGGATGATTTTGCCGCTCTCTCAGCTCCTCATTATCTCTTCTTTCCGTTAGATATTATTATTCTGCTTATCTATGACACTGATATTAAGACACATTTGGAGCAGTTTTTTGCGCCATTTCTAATAGTCTCATAATTTAATGTGTAATTTGAAATAAAATAAAAATATATGTCTCTCAAATAATAAGATTTAATTAGTAATTTTGTATCAAAGAAAGGGGGATAACGGTAGTACAAGGAGATGACGATGAATTGATAGCCACTAGATTGATAACCACGTGGAGAGTTTGCATAGACCATCGTGCCTTGAATGCCCCTACTAGGAAAGATCACTTTCCACTCTCATTTATTGATCAGATGCTAGATAGATTGGCTGGTTATGAATATTACTGCTTTCTAGATGGGTATTCAAGATATAACCAAATTTTGATTGCTCTAGAGGACCAACACAAATCTACATTTACTTGTCCTCATGGTATCTTTACATATAGGATAATGTCTTTTTGATTGTGTAATGCCCCTACTACATTCCAAAGATGCATGATAGCAATTTTTCATGACATGATTGAGCATATTATGAGGTTTTTATGGATGATTTCTCCGTCTTGGGACCTTCATTTGATAATTGTCTTGAAAACCTCACTAAAGTTATGCAGCGTTGTGAAGAAATCAATCTTTTAATAAATTGGGAAAAATATCATTTTATGGTGAGAGATGGCATTGTACTTGGGCACAAGATTTCAACAGCAGGATTGGAGGTCGATAGGGCCAAGGTAGTGGCGATCGAGCAACTCCCATCTCCCACAAGCGAGAAGTCTGTGAGAAGCTTTCTAGCCACGCCGGGTTCTATAGGCGGTTCATTAAGGATTTCTCAAAAATTGCAAAGCCTTTATGCCATTTACTTGAGAGAAAAAAACTGCATTTACTTTTTCTCATGATTGTTTGCAGGCTTTTGAAAAGCTAAAGAAGGCTTTAGTGAGCGCACCATACTCATCTCGCCGGATTGGTCTCAACCATTCGAGATCATGTGCGACGCCAGTGACATTGTTGTGGGAGCCGCCTTGGGGCAAAAAAGAGATAAGCTATTTCGGGCAATTTATTATGCAAGTCGTACTTTGGATTTTGCTCAGTCCAATTACACAACCACAAAGAAGGAGAAACTAGCAGTGGTCTATGCGTTTGACAAGTTTCGATCCTACCTCATAGGAGCTAAGACCATTGCCTATACCGACCATGCAGTCATCCGCCATCTTTTTGCAAAGAAAGATGCAAAGTTAAGGCTAATTCGGTGGATCCTTATTTTACAAGAATTTGATGTGGAAATCCGGGATAGGAGGGGCTGCGAAAATTTGGTAGTCGACCACTTGCCAACGTTTGGAGTAGCCCGTCACAGGAGAAGACTTGAAAAGACCCATCAATGAGAGCTTCCCTGACGAACAATTGTTCTTCACACAAGCCACTTCTCCTTGGTACACAGATATCATCAATTTTCTAGCAGCAAAGGTAATCCCCAATGATCTCAAGTTTCACCAAAAGAACAAATTCTTCCACGATGTCAAATTCTATCTGTAGGATGCCATAATCAGGAGGTGTGTTACTCAAGAAGAGTGGGATGGCGTGATTAATCAATTTCATTCGTCCCCAAGTGGGGGATAGTTTTGAGCGAATTAAACGACAATGAAGGTACTTCAAAGTGGCCTCTATTGGCCCACCATTTATGGGGATTGCCATCTTTTTGTGCTCAAATGTGATACATGCCAAATGATGGGAGGTATATCAAAGAGTAAAGAGATGCCAATAACCACCATTATTGAGGTAGAACTATTTGATGTATAGGGTATTGACTTCATGGGTCCTTTTCCTTCATCATGTGGTACCAATATATTCTCTTGGCTATCGAATATGTTTTGAGGTGGGTAGAAGTCATTCCATCCCAAACTAATGACTCCAAGGTTGTCATCAAGTTCATCCAAAAGACCATCTTTACACGATTTGGTACACCAAGGGCACTCATTAATGATGGGGGTTCGCACTTCTACAACAAATGGCTTGAGAACGTGCTTAGTCGATATAGAGTAAATCATAGAGTGACCACCCCTTATCACCCACAAGAAAATGGTCAAACTGAATTGGCTAACTGGGAGATCAAATAAATTCTTGAGAAGATGGTGAACACCAACAGGACAGATTGGGCATTGAAGCTTGATGATGCCTTGTTGGCATGTGTGACGGCATACAAGACACCTATTAGGATGTCACCATATCGATTGGTGTTTGGAAAGTAATGCCATCTCCTGATCGAGTTAGAGCATCGTTCACATTGGGCTATTAAAAAGTTGAACCTCAATTTCTCGAAGGTAGGGGAGGAGTGCCTAACCTATCTCAACAAGCTTGAAGAATTTCAGAATAAGGCATTTGAGAATTCAGCCATCTATATGCAACGGATGAAGAGTTATCATGACAAGATTATCGAGAAATGGGAGTTGCTTCTAAGAGATGTCGTCTTATTGTTCAATTCTCGATTCAAACTCTTTCCTGGAAAGTTCAAGTCCAAATGGTCGGGCTCGTTTCCAATTACGAAGGTGATGAACAATGGGGTTGTTGAACTCTCGGCATCCAAAGAAGATACATTCAAAGTCAATGGCCACCATCTCAAACGCTTCTATAGTCTCGACCAACATAAAGAAGTGACCGTTCTTACCTTGACAATACCTTTAGTAGAGTGGAGACATCGGGCTAATAACGTTAAATAAACGCACTCGTTGATAGACAATCCAACTCGATATCCTTTATTTAGTTTTGTGTTCTTCTTTTTCTGGTCATTTTTGCTTCTTCTTCTTCTTTATGTTTTTCTTATCATATGTATTTGAGGATACAACTCGCAACATGTGCTATTTAGAGTCAGGAAGCTGCACTTGGTCGGGTGCCTTAGACTGCACTTCATCCGGCCGTGTTTGTTGCAACCGGAAGATCAGAAAGTCCCACCCAACCGGGTCACGTGGATCTCATTTTTCACTCGGCCGGATCGAGTGAGACATGAGAGAAAAATAGTCCAGAATCATGCACCCGGACGGTACTCATGTGGTTGTATCGAACCCGGCCGGGTGAGGCAATTGCGCCCACTTCACACTTCCTCCTCTAGCCCAAATGTTAGTCATCAAAACCACCTCCCTCTCAAACTTATTCTTTCCTTCATTGTGCACAAGTTTAGGGAGTGGTACTAAGGTGGATTTGGTATTTGGTTCTCTTATTGTTCATATGTGTCTGCTGAAGTTGTTCTTTCTAATCTTCGTATGTGTTTGCACGTGTGTCAAAGTTTAGCGCACTTTTGTTTTTTTATTTTAAGACTCTCGGTTTGAGGAATTTAAGCATGACTTGCTTATGGTGATTTGTGGGATTTTTAAGTATTCTTACAACTTAGTGTGTAGTAATTCAAGAAAGAGATACATAAGTAGTGAATTGCTAGTTCGCCTTACATTATGTTATAACCTAGTGAGTTTTTTTAGCTTTATTTCTCTTCATAAGTGTTTGCTCGAATACTTGGTATTCCTCTCTAGAACTTGCTTAACTCCTACGTGAGTCTACATAGTGAATAAGGAAATAGAAGATGATGATAGACCATCTTTCTTTTTAGCCATTTTATGTTCCTTTTCGTTAAACCTTCACTCATAATTATCCTAGTTAGCAATGATTGAGCCTTAAAGCCTTTTATTTGATAGCCAATGGTAACTGGTAGATACTTTCTACTTCCTGAACCTCATTAAAGTATTATTCTTTGACTGATGAAGCAAAAGATCTAGTTATGAAAAAGAAAAATTGAGTAGTGTGCTTGAATGTAAGATAAAGTGCTTAATAGAGAAGAGAAACGTTAGACAAAGTCTAACTATTAGATTGAAAATAAAAACAAAAAAACACAAAAAAAGCAGGGCTATGTTTAGCAAAAAAATGCAAGTAAGTTAGACAATGTCTAAATGTTTGGAGGTAGTTTGTTGATTGGTGATGTGTAGCCACAAAAGCTAGATTCAAATTTGAATATTTACCTAACTCAGCCAAATTATCATACCCTAACCAAAGAGCCAACATTATAACCCATCAAAAAGACATGTCGGATTCTAAATCTTCATTGACAACATAGTAGAGGAGATGTAAGGGGTTAAGCAAGCATATGGTAGATGATGCAAGGTATATCGAGGATGACAGTATATACGTCCTAATACACTTCGAGTGAAGCACCAAACACTTACATACTTACCCCATAGTGAAGCATAATGACAAAGTGATCAACTAGTTAGTAGCAAAAGTATGTCTATGACTTGATATTACTATGCATGACGTTTTGAGAATATTCATTTATAGTGGATAATCTGAAGCAAGTATGATTGGACTTGATTCCTTTAGTCGTTGCTATCTTAGTCTCTTGTTTGTCTTGTTTGAGGACAAACATGAATCTTAGTTTGGGGGACTTGATAAACCCGTAGTTTTACGTGTTTTTTGGCTTATTAGTTGCTTAGTTATGGTGTATAAAGGGCGTACAATGTTTGTTTTGGATAAATTTCCTATCAATTGGTTAATTTAACAAGTTTGTTGAGAATGCGTGTTTAAATAGAAAATCTAGCTTGATGGAACAAAAGGAAAATTTGGGGTCAGATAGAGCTACCCGGCCGGGTGAAAAGATGTTAAGAAAACCACCCGCCCGGGTAGAACAACAAGAAGTCCATCGAAGTCCAAAAGGCAAGACCTGGCCAGGTGGAATTAATCCACATACTGACCGAGCCGGGTGAGAAAGGCGAATCATTCTAGAGAATTTCACCCGGCCGGGTAGGTCATGACCACTAAGTCACTCGGCCGCGTGCGACGAGGCGGTGGGGATTTGCAGCCCTAATTCAACCTCAATCCATCTCATATCTATAAATACACCTTAACACGAGTTGGGAGACCTCCTACACCCTATCAACATCATTCACCACTATCTTTAGAGATTACTAAGGCTTGGTCAAGAGAAGAGAAGAAGAGGAAGAGGATTCACTCGAGAGTCAAGAAGACGATCACCAATTAAAGAATATGCTACTCCACGGGTGTATCAAACTTATCTTAATGTTTTCTTCAGTTTTTTATTTTCTATTGTTGATTCCTTTGGTGAAGACACATTATAATTCATGTAATTTTCATCTTTGCATTCTTTGTCAAGACCTTGATATTATTTTGATTATTATTGTGCTTAAACTTTCTTGGATTGACCATATTGTGAAAGATGTATTTTTGTTACTATAAGATTTGAAAAATGAGTGGTAATACATAGATAACAGAATAATCAACACATTAATCATTATAATTGAGAAATTTGAGATTACTTGTGAGGGCTTGGATCTTTTGTGCTTTTGGAGTTACTACAGTAAATTTAAGGATACTTGGGTGTGGGTATGTAATCTACATGTTGGATACTTCGAGAAGAGATGTGACTATACTTTACTGATTGCCCTAATTTTTCTTGAGTCGTTAATTGACATGGAATTTAGATGTTGGGATTGCATGAATTATAGTTTTCTTGGATCCATATGAGTTAGCCTTTTCCAAATTATCTTTATCACTTTGTCACTCGTACTTAGTTTTATCTATTGAAGTTTAATTTAGTATTTTATTAAATAGTTGCTTGATTTCATACCACCTCTTTAATATATGTGTTTAGATAGTGATTAAGTTTGATTCACAGTACTTAGGGTTAGTATAATAGTCTCTGTGGAAAACGATACTCTTACTTGTCTTATACCACTTTAGCTCCATACACTTGCAGTTATAGTTCAACCTAAATTAGGGGTGTTGTGGCTGAAAATAGGGTTGCTGATGTGGAGCTGAAAAATAGAATTGTGGTTGGATTTAAGGCTGAAAATGGGGTTACGCTGTGGATAGCCTTACAAAATTGTTGCGTAAAGCTTAAATCAAAATGAGAACCAAACTCATAAAGAAAACCTTCAAATTTCACACACACAAAAATCTCATAAACTTAGGAACACCGAAGAACCCTAACCCAAATTTGAGAGGGCCGACATGGAGCTCGAGGGCTGGTTTTGTTGCTGTTGTTTGTTAGCAGGGTAGATGGCAGCTGATGGCCGTCCGAATCAGAGAACATGAGAGGAAGAGAGACGACATATAAGCTGTCTACGGCGGCAACTCTCGCTGCTCTTTGACCGAGATAAAGGCGCGAGCAATGACTATTCTATTGTTATCCGACCGAGAAAAAGAATCGATGGCGGTCCGAGCTGCATGTAGAAATCATCGGCGGCGATGCAATAACCTTTAGATGTAGGAAGCAAATGGTGTTGTTGTGACTGAAATCGAGAGTGAGCGAGGCTGAGAGGGGAGAAGTTGTTGTATGTAGAGGGCCACGAAGGGAGTATGTTTTTTACCGATTGAGGGAAACTTAGAAATGAGAGAGAGAATCAATGAGAAGAAGAGATGAGAGAAACTAGCCAGAAGGAAGCCAACAGATGGGCTGGCCGTGACTGGGATGGCGAGCGACAGCCACACTTGGACAAGAAAGCGGCGATAGGCAGTCTCTCTATTTGTGAGGCATGAGAGAGAATATAAAAACATCGAGAGAGTTAAAAGAGAGATCCGAATGGTTAAAAAGATATAAAGTGTTATTTTAATTCTAAATTAGTCAACTTGTTAATTAATCCAACATGGATTTTTTTAATTAAAAAATAAATAAATAAAATTATACAATGACATGCTTCGAGCCACAACATTTGGCGGAAAATGAACGCATGATATATTTGATATAAAGCTAATAGTTTGAAATTTAATTAAATACATCTTATAATTTAGGATATTTTTGATAACGAAAATTTCATAATTTGGAGTTTAATGTGATTTACTATTTAAATAACATAAAGTATGGGAATATTTTTAAAAGGTTTTTAAAAAAAATTATCTACTGCATTTTTATATATGAGTATATTCGCTGCCACACTAGAGGATATAATTTTATTAAATTTAAATTATGAAATTGGTGAGTCTTAATTAACAATTGATTAATAGCTAAAACTTAACAATCGGCAACTAAAACTAAAAACATATGAAGATTATGAAAAATCGATAATAATTTAAAAGGGTAATGGTAGCAAAAACCATAAACTTTGGTCAAAATTTGGTATTTTTCATGAATACACAAAGTGGTCTTAAAGATCATGAACTTTAATTTATGTTCGAATTTCCCACGATGTTGGTTTTTGGCCAAATCAAAACTGACGTGGCAAATTGGTATATACGTCAACCAAAAATGCGACATTTTGGTCTGAGGTGGCAAGTCATAATTGTTGTGGATTACTATTCCAATGAAGGAATTCCCTAAACTGCTAATGATTTCATAGGATGATAATTGAAATTAAACACATATAATTCACACAATCTGCCCTACATCGCATATAGACATGCAACATGAAACAAATAAATTCGAGACCCTAGACATGCTCCTAGAGTTTGAATATTAACCTTGTTTGCAGAGTCTTCATGATGATTGTTGTAAGACGAGGGCTTGTGACTCCCCTCACTCCACCAATCCAATTCGTCCAGCAAATACAATTCCCGTCAGCAAAATTCAAAGCCCAGTTTGGCCTTTTAAATGAACTCCTTTTCTTAATGACATATAATAACATCTCTTTCCCTTAGAGAGAGCTTCACGTTGATATTTTACACGCCTCAATCGGAGTCCTGTAGAGGAAGTTAGGCTAGTTCTACAAAAACTGCCAGAAACTGTTACCTGCGGGAATTTACTTATACGAATTACTTTCAACGTCGATTCCTTATCGGATATGGATTGATATTTTTCTCCAACATGGATTTAGGATTCATATCTATTGGAAAATATATTCAACCAAGGAATCTTCTGGCCTATTCCCTTCTATAGTTTGGATATTGGGGTGAGCAATATTCTACCAAGCTGCATAGCCATGGTAGAGAATAAAATCGATAGAACTCATTACTCAAGGGGAAAAACGTTTTCCTCTCTTAATTCTTGCCTCAATTTCATGCCCCACCCCCTATATATAGGGGTTGCTGGGCTAGGTAAGATATTCCAAGAAGGATTAGTATTGTACTTATATTTATTAAGTTGAGTCCAACTTAATGAAGTCAATTAATATTAATTCACTCAATTATAGAATTAATATTGCACTATCCGTCTTCATCTATATTATGAATATGACTCCTTTTTAATTCATTTTTTCTCGTGTTTAAGAGTATCAATATCAATGAATTAATTTAAGCTTACTGATAGCTTCAATTAATTAATTTCTTTTACCAAGAGTTGTCTATACTAAGAACATTATTTATTATATTGGAATAAATTCAAACCAGGTTGATTTCGTATAATAAATTCTTTTTCTCGAACACCTCTTGGGGATATTATCAACTCTAGTTCTCTCGAGACACGATTCCATATACTAACAGTACTAGCACCGCTAGACATTAATTACCATTGTCCAAGATATCGAAAATTACTTGGGGTTACGAAAAACCTGCACCTATTGATAAGTCAAACTAGTGTATAATTAATATCATATGCTCAATGTTACATATATAGATTAAGAAATATATTATCACCGAGATCTTGTACTTTATTTACATAGCATCGAAGTACGTTTCTCACTGTAATTCATTTCAATGCTATACCACACCAGTGTTATCAGTTGGCTATGATAGGTGTGCAAACTTCGGATCAACACTGCAACCTTTCACAATATATTTTTCATGTCTATCTAGGTTGTAAACTTAATTTTCTTCTACAAAGAACCAACTGAAAGATCTTTTGTAATCATGGATCTAACATTTAGTCTACAATGTAGAAGGATGACTTGTTTGCTTAATTTATGATTATATGTTTATGAATAAGCATCCATAACCACAAAAGGCAAACCATGTGACAACATTAACTTCTTTTCAATATGTGTGAAATAAGACTTTCAATAAAAAGTAGCTCAAAGTAGGCTTTTCAGTATATAAACCCTAACAATATCTCACTTATCTCAAAACATGATTTCGAGTATACATCAATGAATTGAACAAATCAATAAATTGAAAAACTATCATATTCTCCCACTTATACTCAAAGCAGGTCTTTGATACAACTTACCTTTTCTTTCCACATGATGAGTCAATGTCTTGCCTTTACAGGCTCCTAGTAGAATGATCTGCCTGGTAGTGCACAACGCATCACTATATTTTTCTTTTACTTATTTTTCTCACTATTTCTCACTTCTATAATCTTCCTCTATATGTGTTTACTAGACTTTCTGTTCGTGATTATTTAGAATTATCCATGTCCGGTTATTACTGTTGTAATACGCTACTCAACACACGTATTCTGAATCATGTTGACCACATTTAGAAAGCTTGTGATCAATCTAGCTTTCATGGTAAAGCTTGTGATGTTTTTCTGCTTCACACTTTGTCAAACATAACTCTTATTCCATAAGTGAACACACAATCAGATGTAGATTTCCTCGAATCCCGATTAGTTTAAAACTTAATCAATAACCCATGGATCACATCTTGACTGCCTTGTAACTAGGTTACGATCCTTAGTCCTTTTGTGGTACTTGAGCATTTCCATTTACTACAATCTAGTGACCTTTACCAAGGTTCAATTGATATCTCATTGCCATGCCCATGACAAAGTAGATATCAAGTCTAGTGCACATCATAGCACACATGAGACTTCCAACCGCCGTAGCTTATGGAACTCGTCTGATCTTCTCGGTCTCATTAAGTGTCGTGTGACACATATCTTGAGCAAAATGTTGATAAAAAAATCCATGTCTCATTAGGAACATATAGTTGGTCAAGAAACTTGACTTTAGCTTCGTTTGGCGCTTGCCAAGCGCAAAGGCGCCGATGCACCTTGATCCGCCCCGCCCCGCACCCGCTGCCTCCGCATGATGTCTGCCCTGTGCCCGCCATGCATCATGCCCCTCGGCACCATGCACATGGCCCGCAGGGATGGCCTCTGCAACAAACAGCCCCGTCGCCAGCGCGACAAGTGGGTTGTTAGGGGGAGTTCCGCGACGTGTCGTGGCCCGGTCCCCGACCTTTGTTATTTTTTCTTTGCCTCTTTGTTCTTCATTTTTTGTTCGATTTCTCGTCCAAATATACATGAATTTACAAGAAAAATAAATCTAGTCTACCATGGTCAACCCGTGTGGATTTACAACACATGCCAAAACGACAAAAACACGAAAAACGATAAAGAAAATGGATCTAATGCATTAAGATATCCCATGCAAATCTGATTATTACAAAAAAATAACCACAAATCTAAATCTGAAATTAAAGCACAACTACTGAAAGAATAGGAAATCAAAATTAATTCCAAGGATCAGAGCGTATGATCCGGCTTTACTACCAATTGATGGGGATTGCTATTCCAATGAAGAAATTGTTAGGGTATATACTGAAAAGCAAGCTTCGAGCTGCTTTGTATTTTGTAAACCTTATTTCCCATAAATGAGAAGAATATTATTTTGTCACATGTATTTGTTTTTCATTTGATTTTATAAATCGGTTGATTAAACAAATAAGG
>JAYDZE010254068.1:0-19728 GCA_034509125.1 Monilaria moniliformis
GATTAATGCTTGCTTCAAAGTAGAGTCAGCACTAATACATAAGCGATGATTATAATAAACTAACCCATCATGAATTGCAAAAGAATGGAGCAATTCATTATTTTCCGCCATCATGTGATGCGCAAGTAAGTCAGGCAATGTCATGTTCTCCTTGCGCAAAGTATCCAAAAATAATGGCGGAGGCCTGCAAAATAATGGTAAAAATTATGTTGCTGCCAGGTGCTCCTCACGCTGAGACAAGGCGTCCGCAACACAGTTAGAAGAGCCAATTTTGTATTCGATGCGAAACTTGAATCCCATTAATTTGCGGACATAACACTGCTGCTCCGGTGTTTGAATTACCTGATGCAATAATTCACGCAAACTCTTTTGATCAGACCGAATGATGAACTCCCTGCCTAATAAATATTGGCGCCACTTCTAAACTGCCTCAACCACTGCATAGAGTTCTTTATGATACGTAGATGCTATCAATCTTTTTGGTCCTAATTTCTTACTGAAGAAGGCAATAGGATGACCTTCCTGTAGAAGTACCGCACCAATCCCGAGTCCTGAAGCATCAGATTCCACAATAAAATCTTTATCAAAATCAGGCAATTTTAATACAGGGGCGGAACACATCGCGTTTTTCAACGCGGTGAAAACCTGTTGAGCTTCTGTCGACCAAGCAAAAGCATCCTTGAGCAATAAATCTGTCAATGGCGCTGCAATCACTGCGTAATTTCTGACAAAACGACGGTAATACCCCGTGAGTCCAAGAAAGCCGCGGAGTTGGCGCAAGGTTGTGGGTGTTGGCCACGTACTCATCACATCAATTTTAGATGGATCCACCAGCAAAGTACCAGAAGAAATAATGTGGCCTAAATAGTCCACTTGAGACCTGCAAAACAAGCATTTAGAAATTTTGACATAAAATTTCTGATCCGCCAAAAGCTTGAAAACCGCGGTCAAATGTTCCAAATGCAATGTCAGAGTTGCACTGTATACCAAAATATCATCGAAGAAAACAATGACAAACTTCCTCAAATATGGTGAGAATAAATGGTTCATACACGCCTGAAAAGTAGAGGGCGCATTTGTGAGTCCAAATGGCATTACCAAGAACTCATAATGGTCTTCGTGAGTTCGAAAGGCTGTTTTATAAATATCCTCCTGTCTCATCCGAATTTGGTGATATCCGGATCTCAAATCAAGCTTTGTGAAATGGCGTGCAATCGCCAACTAATCAAACAACTCGTCTGCTGTAGGGATGGGAAACCTATCAGGGACTGTGACCGCATTTAGTGCCCTATAATCGACACACATTCAAAAAGAACCATCCTTTTTACGGACCAATAGAACAGGCGAAGAAAATGCACTTCGACTTATTTGAATAATGCCCTGAGAAAGCATTTCTTTAACCTGTTTCTCTATCTCCGATTTCTGATAGTGATGATATCTGTAAGGTCTCACATTTACAGGACCTGTACCCGGCAATAAAGTGATGCCATGATCAAAGAAACGGCGTGGAGGAAGGCCTACCTGTGGCTGAAAAATGCTAGAAAACTGGTGTAATAATGCCAAGACTTCTTCAAGCAAGCTAGAAGGAAATTCAAGAAGGGTTGGAGAACATGTGGCCACATCCGGATGTATCATCATAATTTCATAACAATCTAAATAATCTGACGCTACATGCATACCGGTCAACTGATTAAAAGTAATGACCCTCAAAGGTATATCATCGCCCGTCAAAATTACAGTAGTCCCTTTCCAATTAAATTGCATGCGCAATTCAGCATAATCATGCGCCACAGTACCCAATGTCTGAAGCCATTGTACGCCCAATACAACATCAGGACCGTGGATTTTCAAAACAAATAAATCAATATCAAAAGCAACACCTTGTAAGAGGACTAGAACTTGAGGACAATGATGAGTGCATAATAAAGATTCACCATTACCAACGTACACACGAAATGGTAGAATTGGAGCGACAACCAACTTCAACTTTTCTACCACACATGGTTGTATAAAATTATGTGAGCTTCCACTATCTATCAAAACAGTCAATGATACATCTAAAATGGAACCCACTAATCGTAGTGATCTGGGGTTAGAGGTAGTAGCTAAACTGTTCAATGAAGAAACATCGCCATAAATAATTTCCTCCACAACATCATCATTATCATATGCAGCAGAATTTTCATCATCATTATCACATCCGTGTGAGGAGCACGTCCGAGGATACCTTGACTGTTGGATGTGTCAGACATACTGGACAATGCATGGGTTACATTGTCCAATTTTGTAGACAACGTCACGAACATGGTCTCCATCATCCCAACTCTTTGGGACAGATCTGTCACAGAATGGATCTCTTCGTCGCGAGCGGTGGCCATGGCGTCGAACAGGAGGAAGGGTAAGCAACGAGAGCACAAAATGATCGGGTGGATATGAATCACGAAGATTCTCTGCCGAGGGGAAATGCCGGCGACGCTGTAATTCCGGCCGGGGAGGGGAAAGTTGTCGGCGAAGAAAAGAAGGAAAGAGATAGATTAGGAAAATAGTTTAAGGGATGAAAAACTTCTTTATTCCATAATGAGAGAATTGATCCCAATTCAAATGTTTTAAATAAAGAAAAACAAACTCTCAACCATAAATCACGTTCTTCAAATGGTAAATTGCATAGTAATGGAAATAACTGAAATAAAAAGGAAAATTATTCCTCATCACGGAAGCGAGTGGGGACACGACGATCACACCGACTTCTTCGCGGCTCCTGCCTATCTGGCACATTAGGAACCTCTTCCACAATATCTGTCGTCGTCGCCATCTCCGGCACCTCAAGCTCCTCTTCTATATCTGCGGGGGTCGTATCAGCGGGGATCGTATCAGATTGCGCTGCAAGCCCCAATCGACAGCTTGTACTAGTTGACCAGAGCCAAGATCAACAGCGCGCAAACGACATTCTGCTTGAAGAAATAGAAGGAATGGTGAGAGAGAGAGAGAGAGAGAGAGAGAGAGAGAGAGATGGTGGCGGCATGTGATTGGTAGGAAGGAACAATGAGAGAGATCATGCCATTTTTACAACTACTTTACAAAAAGGTCATGTTATTTTTGCAGTTTTAAAGATGATGCTATTTTTGAAAAATTTGAATGAAAGATGGACCATAAACTGTAGTTAGCTGATATGATTAGCTAAGATTTGGTGTCGTCATTGGAAATAAACAAACTCAGCCTATAAACAATATTTTTAGTTTCGCACGAACCTTTATACTATTAAATTAGTATATGATAAGTAAAGGGTGTCGTACCCACGAGGAATGAGAATTTCGTTATATGTCCACTACACTTAAGAAGGGTTAGCGATGCCGCCACGCCTAAAACCATTGTGATGGAACACAGAAAATTAGATTAACTAAAGAGGTGGGGAATAAATCAACCTAGCAATCTAAACTATGCAACAATAAGCTAACTGGATGAATGCAAGTGATCAAACTGGACGATTTGAAATTTAGAAATTAAACTTGGCAGCTTAAAGGTTCAAGTCGTAACAGAGAAAACTAAAAATAAATTAACTAATAAGTGAGAACAAAATCGAAATATCAAACTGAACTAAACAAATAAACAAGATGGGACTACATAAACAAACTGGCCAACTGAACTAAACAAATAAACAAGATGTGACTACATAAACAAACTGGCCAACTTGACACTTGGAAATCAAACTGCCGAACTTGAATATCTCTGAGCGTAACTACTGCTATCTCTAAGTCAGAAAATGCAAGAATTAAACTTGAACTTTCTTTAGATCAATGATTGGAATTGACAAAACTGATGAAAAGCAGCAACTGACCATTACAGACTGACAACTAACGATGCTAGATTAAAACAAGACTCAATAAACATGCTAGGGAAAAGAAATTAAACTAGTCAACTTTCTACTTTGAATAACAAACTTTTGCAGGCTTTTATATGTATGAAATTTCAGGCTCTAAACAAGGAAAGAAAACAGACAAGATGCAGATTGGGCAGTACAGACATGAATGTAAGAGTTGTTGACAACGAACTGACTGCAAAATGCATAAGGGAGCCTACAAAAATTTCCAACCAAGAACTAAAAGAAACTATGTCCAACAAGTAACAAACATACACTCTTCAACTAAGATCTAAAATGTGTAGCTATTTTCCTTGACTAAAGATAACAAAAAAAATTTAGCCTTGCTTGAAACTGAAGATACCTTCTAAATGAGGTTCAAAACAAACAAGAAAAACTGGAGATGAACAAGTGCAATTGATATGGAAAAGAAATAAACCTTTAAACTACGCTAAGGAGCTAAAAAGCTAAGATTTAACAACACTTGACAAATGCTAGACTAGAAACCATAAATAACCAAAAGTAGCACAACTAATCTTCATTACAAAAACTTCAAAATAAACTAGATCCATGAAGGTTTCAAACAACAAAATAGCAACCAACAAAATCCAAATTAAACCATGACAAACTAAAGAGTTTCTTCAAGACAAGCAATGAAACAGTAGGAAAGCTCCAAACAAGCAATGAAATGTGACTGATATCTTCCTCTGCCCTATCCCATTGTGGCAGAGAGAGAGAGAGAGATGTTCTACCACTGACTCTATTCTACTCACAGACCCAAGTGTGAGTGCGTGAGTAAGTGTGTGATTGAGTGGTGTGTGTAGCTAGCCTCTTTCTCTCTCTTCTTCCCTTCCTTTTATATGGCGGTTAAGTAGTGGTGGATCCAGAACAGAAAAATAGGGAGGCGGAAAAAATGATAAAATAAATAAATATAATACTCTAATATATTTTTTATAATAAAATAAATATTATATTACAACTTAAGTAGCACTAGCATCTGTTGACCGCGACAACTGACTTCTACGAGTATCCATAACTTGAAAATGTTTCAAAATTCTTTTATTAGAAACAGTAGCGAAGATGGACCTTTCATTGTATGTTACCAAATTGTTGTTCAACCAATCATCTCCCATCTTATTTCGTAGGTCGGTCTTGACAAATTTCATGGCAGAAAACACCATTTCAACAGATGCAGTCGCTACAGGTAAGAGCAATACCAATTCAATCAAGCGATAAACTAATGAATTTTTTTTTTATCTTTCTTAGTTTCAACAATCTTTCGAGAAAGGCTACCCAAGTTTATCCATTACCTATTGAATCAATACACAATACAACAATCATAGATCAATTTGATTGGAAAAATCCTTATACATCAATTAGCTTAATAGTTAATTAAAGTTATTGATTATTGATAATGTTATAAAACTATAAAATAGTTAAAATTAAGCACAACCCTTAATTCAATTAGTTAAGCAGCTAATTAAGATTATTAATTAAAGATATAATTATATAATAAATGAAAAATAAAAACAATTACATAAAGCACGACACTTCAACATTGCTTTTATTTGCTAAATGGTTAGTAATTTAAATGAATAAATCACTCATCCACTATCACCAACTAAGTTACCAATTCCACACGCCACTTCTTAATTTAATACTTCAAATATATCGCCAGATTCAAGAACACAGTGAATTCAAGTTTCAGCACATCACTATTTGAATAAGTAATAATTTAATAGTTAATTCATAAATTTATTCATCAATCATCACCACCATCTAATTTAAAAAACAAGTTTAGAGATTGACATAAGATTAGAAAAGAAAGAAAATTACAGAAGGTTAAGCAGGGGGCCGATTGAGGGTGAGAGGATTTGCAGGATGAAGGTGGGCGATGCCGGCGGGATGAGAAACGAAAACAGATTTGCAGAAGAAGTTCTGTTCATCGTCTCACGTTGTAGCGTAGTGTTTGGGAATTAAGAGATTAGAAGAACTAAAGAAGGTATGGGCTGCTGTTCGTAATATAAGGCATTGGGTTAAAGAGTTTTATCTTGGGCCTCTCTTTTATTCATTAATTTGGCCCAAATCCAAAAGAAAATATTGAACTTTCTTCTTCAGCAGCTTCTTCGTCGTGCAGATTTCGACAATCAGGAGGGGGCGTTATGGCTATTTTCCGACTATCCTATGGAAAATCTAGATGTCGGGGGGGGGGGCACATCCGCCGCTGCGGCTAAGACTCTCTTCCAGCTAGGTTTTTGCTGCTTTTTTTAGATGGACATTTATGCCCCTAATCGCAGCTGGGGGTGCCACCTCACAAATGTTGGAAAATGACAGCTTTGTCCTGTAGCGCAGCCGATTACCAATCTTCAAGCTGGTCAGTTTGAGTCAATCTAGGCAGTTTGTATGCAGATCTTGATTTTCTGCTCCTTTTGCCTTGTTTGGTGTGCATTCTCCTTCCTTTCTAGCCATTTCACTCTAATTAATTTTTCTTCCAATTCTATGCATATAATCACCTATTAAGTGTAAATTTATCTATTGAAAACTTGATTTTAACCCTTCCTAGCAACAATTAAATCATATCATTAACCCAAAAACTAATTAAACTGTTCCATTTACAAATACAATGACTAAGAGTGATAATTTTCTTTTGGCATCACAGATTTTAACAACACAACTGTAATTGGAATATATAATTTTAAGATTTACTATGGTTTTCAAACAGTTCATATAAAACACAACCAGATTTATATAATTTTAAGATTTACTATGATTTTCAAACAGTTCATAGAAAACACAACCAGATTTACATCAAAAGATGTTTCCTTAACAAACATATCAAAAAAGTAAACAAATGAAGAAGATTACGAAATTTACCTTTTATAGAAAGATAAAAAAAATAAATTATTATTCAAATGGATGAAACTATTCACAAAAAAATATTTATAAGAATAGATACATAGGCCAATATATAAATGCTCATGCATTACAATTTATTGTATATAGGTCGGGTGCTTATAGAATTCCGTTAGACGCCTGTCATCCCTGAATTATATCCAAAATTCCTCCCAGCCGATATATTTTTAATTTATATAATTAGAATTCTACAAATCCCCCCCCCCCCCCCCTACAGGCTAGCATATTCATAACAAAAAAAAGAAGATAAAATTGAGTTCTACATTAACATCTAAGATACAAAATAAATCCTAAAAATTAAATAAAAAGATTACCCTGCATGAGACCAACGCGTATAGAGATGCATATAATTTATAAGTCTTACGTAAACAAAAGAACTTAATAATATTATACCATATTAAATTTATAAGCACAAATTCTGGTCTTATTATTAAATGGACGCAGTTCTCATAATTAAATATATAGTCAATGCATCCATTCCGACATCTTCATCCCATTTGCATCCTCTCTGCGCTATATCTGGTAAAGAATAGAAAAAAAAAACAACTGCTCACCATCCAATGTATGATACTCCGAAAATAAAAATCAAGTGATAATAATAGTAACTAAGAAAATAAAATACCGGATTTCTGGTGTGTTGTTGGGCTCAAGAAAGTGAGGGTGCTGGTATTGTGCGTTAAGCTCATGTTGTAATTGCCATGTTGATGGAAGTGGTGCACCACTTCCTTCAAGCTGCTATAGATATCATCAACAAGGATATATTCATGCATTTTCTCTACAAAAAGAGGATATAAATAGTGCAATTATAACTGTTATAAAAGGAGTTTGCTCCACCTAAGAGTTTTCAATGTGCAATTATGGTTTATTTGAAAAATATGTTTAAAAATACTTCCTTTTTAACTAATATTAAGTTTTTTATGAAAGATATGCCACTCACCTTTCGTGAGCACCGCTTACGTGTAGTTCACTTTAGTATTTTTTTAATGTTATAAATTTATTTTGATTCTAGTATATATGATCAGATATGGTTATTGGCACTATTAATTTTACAATTTACATCAAAATTAAAGCTCAAATTGTTGTTTTCATTTATTTATTTTAAGTTAGAGGAAAAAATTTATCAAGCTTTGATTTTTTTTATGTAGTTAATAAAATTGATGATGTTAATAACAATTCCTAAGATATTAGAATCAAAATAAAACGTGTGTATATATATATAAATATATGTAAATGAATGATGTTGAAACGAGCTCATAGAAGATGAGTGACATATCGTTTCCATGTTAGAGCTATGTATATATACATCTACAATTGTAAAATATTACAAAATTTTACGAAAAAAAATAATAGTAACATATTATAACTGAGCTTCTATCACGAAGATATAGTAGAGGAGATGAAGGAACTGCAGCACAAAACATTAATAGTGATGTTTATTATGATACCTCAACTTACAATGAGTGAGATGATTTTAATAATATAAAGAATACTGTGATACATATACTTGTTTTATTGATTATACTGAAAGGTGTTGATATTAAGTTATATAATGGAAACAAATGATAAGGAATTTCTTAAAATGTTGCCTCATCATTTTCAACATTCTGATTTTATTATTAAATAATTCATAATTTAATTATAAATGTAAATGTAGTACCTGTATTAATTTAATAATAAGATAAATACGAATGATATTTGTAAATATACACCAGCATGAAATAGAGCATCCAAACTAGTTTCTAGCTAGGTACATATATTGGTGATTATAACAGAGTGCAGCCTACATGTTAATAAATATGTATCTTTAATTTCAACATTTGAACAAAACTTTCTTTCCTGAGCATCAATAGACGTAACATATGCCAAATTAATTTTACATATACAAATAAGAATGACAATCTCTTGTCTACATTTATAAATACGGTGCATCCATCCTAATTAAAATTCGACAATCTCAATTAAGATTTATTAATTCTTAATTACAAATATTAAACACAATTGTAATATTGAAATTTAATTAGGATGAATACACCGTATATTTGGATGCATTAGAGTGTGACTCGGTAAGAAATTAGTTCTCCACTAAGAACATACCTTTTGTTGAAGATCAGAAAGCTTATCGCACAAACTATGATTCTGCATATATATAAGGTAGCCAACTTATAAAATTGATCTGACCAACAAATATAATATAATAACATAGGTCAGAATGTTGCTAATTCAAATTTGTCCGTGAAACGGCATTGACTTAATTATCACTGAAATTACATCAGTTTAAATATATATATATAAAATTGAAGATATATATTCAATATTATTAATCATGATGATATTACTCAAATAGAATAAAATAGTAAACACCACGTAGGGATTATCCCTAAAAAGAAGTAATGAATGAGTGACAACCTTCTCGTACCGTATTCGTTTTAACGTTCCATCTAAGACATGTTCAAGTTGATCAAGCTCCTTTATGCCCAACTGTGCTAAATCTTCCCCTAGAACATGCCTGATAAGAAAACAATTCCAAAAATTAAATAAACTAAATTAGAGGTAAAGTAGAGTCAATAACAATGTGATTCATTAGCTCTTAAAATTTGTCATTTTTCAATATATATTTAGCTGAAATAAGTCTCATCAAATAATTGATTTATTTTCTAAAATTAAAATATTCATTGAACTTTTTATTTCTATCATCTTGTGAAATATATAAACGATAATTACCTCTGAGATTGTTGTAGAGCCTCAGCTCTTTCCTTAAGCTTCAGATACTCTTCGTGGGTGTTCTGCAATCAAGAAGGGATCATACGTGTTACTTAAATTGGTTTTCAACCAACCATATTTCTGCCTATGTACAACTAACTCATCCCCAAGCTTCTTGAGGGAGGGGGGAGGGGGTAGGTTGCTAGGAGTAATTGTAATTACGTACGCTTTAAATATTATATTTCATTTGATCGAGCAAGATACGATTTGAAACACAATATATAAGAGAGAGAGAGAGTACCATTGATATTAACTGGTCATTATTAGGAGATTGATTTGCTTCAATTTGACCGTAGCTACATCTGTGGTATCTCTCCACTGCCTTGGACATACTAATATCAAAGAAACAAGTAGCAAAATCAAAATAACATCTTTGCATATATACATTTCAAACTCAATTTAAGGACAAGTATCAAGTATCAAGTAATTAATGGAAGAAATTAAAATGCAACAAAGCATCTCAAAAACTGCACATTTAAGGCCCAAGAATTTAAGTAGAACTGCCATACTACAACGAGAACTGAAGTATTTCATAATATATGACAAAAAAGTAATTAGAAAACTCGAGAGAGCAATAATCAACACACACACACACATATATATACATCATAAAATTGAACGAAAATTATTTAAAAAGTGTTTTTTAGATAAACTGAAGTATTAAACTATGGGCTCTTCCTTGAAGTTTATTTGATGTAGAAGTTGGCCCTCAAACTAAAAAGCTTGAGAGAAAAAAAATAAATTAATGAAACCCTAATTAGACAACCAAAATTTGAGTTACTAATTTCTTCTCTTATAAGACTTTGGGCATCTTTAGTTTTTCCGAGTTTTTGAGAACCATAGACAGAGAAAAGAATAATATCTAAGATAAAGAGGGTATAATAATTTGAAACGAGAAAATATATTTTCCTGATACTTCAAATCCAAGACCCAAATTTATTGATGAGAAGAGTGAAAATGTAAGAAGCAATTTTTCTAAAGTACATATTCGAGTTTTTCTTAGATATTTGAGAGCATAATCTCCAAGATATAAAAGAAAAGAAGTAGAAATGTTTATTCTTTTTGCTATTCCACCACACATATGCTTTTTTCCCAACAACAAAAAAAAAAAAAACACAAAAACCATCAATTTTCTAGGTGTACGCAGTGTTAACCGGTAAAATATATACAAGATTTCCATCTTTAATTTTAACTCAAGCAATTTAATCATAATATGATCCGAGTATTAAATTTGTACACAGTGCAATATTATCTATGGAAAACAGTTTAATTTCTGACTCAGATCTCGCCAATACTGTCAACTGAAAATGATGGTTCTAAATCAGAAAATAACCTTGCAATCCCCCCCAAATAAAATTACACAATTTTTTTTGTAACAAATTATAGAATATTTAACCTAAAAACAAAAACACAAAGAACCTAATAATCTCCAAGAGCTAATTAAAAATTAACTGAAACACACACACGTGTGTATTTGAGAGAGAGAGACCTAGAAGTGCTGCAGAACTCATAGAGTTTGCCTTTGCTGGAGAAGATTATGAGAGCCACATCGGCGTCGCAGAGGACAGAGAGTTCGTACGCCTTTTTGAGCAGCCCATTTCTTCTCTTGGCGAAAGTCACCTGCCTATTTATCTTGTTCTCGATCCTCTTTAGCTCCACTTTCCCTCTCCCCATATATATATATATATATATAAATATATATTTGGAATTTTGCTATACCTATTTCAAGGGTATTTTCTTTGTTTGTAGTTTGGTTTTGAATATGTTATTCAAAATTGAGAGATTAGCCAAGGAGAGGTGCTATATAGGAGAGAAACAGATGATGAACAAGTATGGTAGTGTATCTCCTTTTGAGATGACGCTTATCTTCTCCTTTCCAATCCTCCTTCAGCTCTTCTAGGGTACCTACAGTTATTGTACTCCTTCCGTGGGCCGGGGCCACATCCTTCATTTATTTACTACTTTGTCGAGGAAATTTAATTATTTTGATGTGTGTGTGTTACTACATTCATGGCTTATAGTTTCATTTTCATCCATTTACTCATGTTGATTATCTTTCTTTTCTTTTCTGGGGGTTAAACAGACTCGTGCTCACATTTTATCTGTTTTTCTTTTGGTTTAATTTCGCTTTAAAGTGAGTGGTTATTTTTTTTAGCTCAACGTAAGTAAGCTTTGAGTACTTCTAAAATCATGAAGCCAATAGTGTATAACCCTAGCTAATTTATATAATTAACCACAATAATGCACGAGAAGATCCCTGCAGATGTCTGTGTAGATATCAGTGAAGAAATTAACTAATTATGCACACCGCACCTCTCCGTTTTTTAAAATTACATGTTTAACAACACATTTAATAAGTGTAAATAATAATTAGGGAAAAGGATCAAATACAACCTTACTGATTATTCCAAAGTTCAAATAGCCATCTAACGGTATTTTTGGGTACAAACAAGCCTTTAATTAATGTTGTAATTAGTGACATGCATCCACCCTCATTTACTATTACCACTTATAGGCTGACTCGAACAGCCAACCTATTAATTGGAGAATAAACGTCTTATCAACTAAGTTGCGCTTTATTGTCTACAAAGTTTTTCACATTTTCACAAAGATTAACTATCTTTTATTCATCTGTATTTTCCTAACGAATTTCTAGTAAAATAATTTAGTTTTTCAGTAAGGAAATATTAACATCCGGATAGTGTAAATGGTTTCTATCCAAGCGCACACTCGTGCAAATGACTACACCATGCAGCCGCCTAAGGATTTAAGAGGATTTAATCAAAGTAATTATAAATAAATAAATAAATTTCAATTATATTACTAGATTTTTTTAAATAAGAATTGCAAAATTTTGCTAATTGAAATCTTAATTAATCATAACTAACCCTAGTTAACTATCATTTAACACAGCATGATAGTTAAACCCTAATCATGCGCAGAGAAGTTATGGTTGAAAAATGGCTGGTCTTCTATGCGTTTATATAGTGAGAACCACAAAAGACCATACATTTTAATATTGTAATTAAAACTTAATCACCATAATTAGTGTCATAAACATTGTAAATAATACTTGTGGCTTGAACAAGTTTTTTTTTTTTTCATACCTAATTCTTGTTGGCGAGCTGTCCTAGCATTTAATTTGATTACATGGCCTAGAGTGGCACCTATATATTACTGGTCTTATTTTATTTTTATATCTATATAGTAATAAATTTCTATACAAATAAAATCATATCTATTCCTCTACGTGTCACACACACATATACTCCATATAGTAATCGTTGGATGAAATTTGGATGATTTAGATGTACTTTACGCTAATTCAATTTTTTCTCTTTGTTAAATCTAACGGGACATTATCATAAAAGTGTATCCTATGAATTTATTTTATCCATATTTTACATTATGCATATTTATTTTTAATATTGTGCATATTTTTGTTTAATAATATGTATTTTTTTTTTTGTAACATTAAATGTAAAAAGAATATTAATGTATGCTCTTACTGCATGATGAAATCCAAGTAAAATAAAAAGAGACCAATTAAAATAAAAAGAGACCAATCCTATAATTGTAAATTTTTTGAGTTTACACACGCATATTTATATTAAAAAATATTCATTTTCTTTTTAACAATGTGGATTTTTTATTTAACAACATGTAGTTTCTGTATAAAGATGAGTTCCCGAAAGTTAGTAAAATTTTGAATTTACGTTATGCATATTTGTGTTCAATAATGTATATATTTCTATTTAACAGTATGTATATTTTGTGTTTAACATTGAGTGTAAAAAATCGTTCAAATCATCTAATCATAAAAACTCTAAATAAAATTTAATAATTAATAATTAAATTTAATACAATGGAAATCTTAATAATTAAATAAAGAAGGTTAAAGAATGAGATTTGGTATTATATACTACTCTCTTCGTCCACGTAGAGTGTGGTGCGAAGAATCAAATACGTGTTTTAAGAAAAATATCTGAAGGTGTATTTTAAGCGGAGATGGATCCCAAAAGAGGTACTAGGTGTTGGATAAGTATTGAGTTATAGGTTTTTGGACCTACTAAAAAATAAAAATAGGTGATGAGTTTCTTGTAAATATTTATTATAAATAAGGGCAAAGATTTATGGTCTAAAATGGAAACATCACACTTTTAATAGACGGAATGAGTATTACCTAAGATTTGAATATTATATGATTCTTTCTCTCTCTATATTTATATATGAGAATCATATATGTATATAGGGAAGTGTTAGGGTGAAACTTACCCTTAGATGTTTAACTAAGACTATATATGACTTACTAGATTAAGAAATTGACGGCTCAGATTTACTGCACGTGTATATCATCATATAGTTACGAAATTATCAGCAAAAGGGTATAATTGTAAACAAAATCCCACGATTTGAGGAAAGACCCTAAAATCATGGGATTGACCAATCTAAACAAATCCCACAATTTTAATCCATAATTCATTTTGAATACCAATCATCATCTTCACTCAAAACACTACAAATCGTCCTTTCAATCGTCGTCTTCATCCGAAGCATTCAAAATCTTTAGACGAAGCTGGAAATTCTCCAGCAACACTGCATTCACATTATCATTATACACTATGACTTTTATCATTAGAAAATGATACTTGTATCAGTATAAAACATAAATACAAAAAGATAGACGAACCTGGAAATTCTCCAACAACAATGCATTCACATTATCATTATACACTATGGATTTTTTCAGTATACAATGATACTTGTATCAGTATAAAACATAAATATGGAAATATATGATTAGAAATACAAATATTGATAAGGAAGATATGTATCATTATTTTGGAAATAAAATCCTAAGAATTTCAGAAACACAAACATATCGAAAATAAATCTTTTCATATTAAGTAAAACAATTAATTACATACTATAATTACACGTTATATAATAGAAAGTTAGTTCCACAAATTTCGTATGCTGATACTATATACAAAGGTGTACTGATTTATTTATTGTCGTATACTGATACATATTTTTGTGCTGACTAATTAGTTACTTACTTCCGAAATCATTATTTTGGGAATAAAATCCCAAGAATTTCGGAAACACAAACATATAAAAAATAAATCATTTCATATTAAGTAAAGCAATTAATTACATACTATAATTACACGTTATATAATAGGAAGTTAATCTCACAAATTTCGTATGATGATACTATATACAAAGGTGTACTGATTTATGTATTGTAGTATACTGATACATATCTTGTGCTAACTAATTAGTTACTTACTTCCGAAATTAACGCTAAGCTGATAAAACTGCCATCTTTGTGCTGACTAATTTACCCTTTTCATTTATTTGCTGCATTGATGTTATTGACACGTGGCACAATATTAATGGTCCAATTATTTAATCTAATGGTCATGATATAGTCTTAATTATGTAATAGAATTGTGTTCAGAAATGAACACACTTATGTACATATATGTATATGTACATATAAATCCAATTACTATATGATTGTCTCGAATATGATCGACCAAATAGGAAACATGTTTTCCAAAAGAAAGAATGAGCAGCAAAAGGAAACAGAAAAATAATATTTTTAAGTACCTAGATGAAATCTGGGGATTGGAATATTATATGTCATTAAATCAACCTTTATTTTCTACATTTTCTCCCACGGGGTGGGAGGGGGGCCAGCCTGACATATTCATTAACTTTCTTCAGTTTCTAAAACTAGATAAGATTAGTAAGGTGATAGAATTGAATTACCATAATTTCTGAGATGTACGAGCGGACGGTAAGGTACTAAGTTTGGTCGTTATGTCGATGTACGTAGTCACTTTAATACAGTACGAATTAATCATTTTTTCTTTTTAACTAATGTAATATGCTGCAGCTGTCGGAGGAGCAATATTTATGAAATGTAAATCGCACTAAAATATTTGGCATGACATGCTAACTTGACTTGTGAAATGTTGGCAACATTCGAGTTTCAGATGGTTTTTTCTCACAACTATACCCACTTCGACGAAAGGTATTTTCCAAGGGAATTCGAATCATATATTTTCATTTTGTATTATAATTAAACACATATTTCTACGATTTTAAATGACTCTCAATATTCCGAAAGATGAAATTAACGTCTTCCAACAATAACTGGCTTATCTACTTTAGCATCAAGTAAAGTCAATTAGTAGATGAGCAATGCGCATCTCGTGGCCCATCCTAGCGGGACGGGACCAACGCGAGACGCGTTGTGGGTGAGTGGCGGGATAGGGTGCGCGAGACGGAGGGAAAAGGAACAGGCTAGCTCGCCACGCGCCCCCCTCTGCGGCTAATGAGCGCGCGTGTTGCGCCCACTCGTTGGGCTTGCGAGTGGTCGTCAACGTGACACAATTTGTTTTTTTATTTATTTATAGAATTCAGAAATTCATTTAAAATTTTTTATTTCCAACTGCTAATCCATTTTTTTATTCATCTCAACCCCTATAAATAACTCAGTTCCCTCATTGCATTTCTCACACCATTTCTATCTACCTTCTCTCTCAACTTCATCTTTTTCATCACACTTTATCTTCTTCATTCCATTTTGATATTCGAGAGCTAAATGTCCAGCGACGACAATCAAAATTAATGGCGAGATTGGTTCCTTCGTGAGGGCTACTGCGGTCCAAACACGCCAGATTTCACCCACTTGTCGACATACCCCATAATGATGCCCCAAGGGGTATACCCTCACGAGCTCCCCACCCACCTGTTGGACGACATTCAACTCTCCGACGAGCCGACATGCTGCGACGTTCGAGCGACATACACCTTGGAAGAAACGAAATGGATATTCGAGGTATATGTCGACACAAGCAAAGATCCGATTATCGGAAACCAACAAAAATCCAAAAAAAATTGGCTGAGAGTTGTCGCTGCATGCAATGCACACCGCTCGGAGGGCGCCCCGATGCGCACACAGAAGAAGATTTGGTCTCATTTCGACCGAGTTAGCCTGGAAATCTCTAAGTTTTGGATCTACAACAACTTGGAGAAGCGGTGCAAGCGAGGTGAATATTCTTAAATCCGCTATAAAAGTCTATCAACACGACACCGGTAGGCCGTTCAAGTACATCTTTGTTGGGGTTGTATACTAGAAATCATGTTTTACGATATGCTTATGTGTTAATAACCCCAACAACTACAATTTCTCGGCTCTTGTGATAAGATATTATTATTACATGGTTTGCCTTTTATAATATGGTGATTATATTGTGAGCAAATATAATTTGTGATTATAATTGAGCAAGCAAGTATAGGTCTTCTGCATTTAGACTGAATAGTGGTTAGGTAATCACTAAAAGCCTCTCAATCTGTGCCCTTATAGAAGAAAATTAAGTTTCACAGCCTAAATATAATTGGACGATCTATTGTGAAAGGTTGCAGTGTCAGTTCGAAAGTATCATAGCATTGAGAGACTAACAACACCGTGTGGTATAACATTGAATGAATTCACGTAGAGATAAGTCTTTCTTGTTGATTACTGAAAGATGAGATCTCGGTAATTATTTATTTCTGAATCTTTTTATATGACATTGTGCATACTATATTAATTATGCACTACTTCGACTTATCAAGAGGTGCAGATTTTTCGTAACCAAAGAATCCTGATATCGTGGAAAGTGGTAATTAATATCTAGCAGTGCTAGAATTGTTATTGCATTGAATTGTGTCTTGGAGAACCAAGTTGATACTATCCCCAAGAGATGTTCGAGAAAAAGAATTTATTTTACGAAACCCGACCGATTGGAATTTATTCCATTTATAATAAATAATGTTCTTGAACTACACTCTTTGTAAACGATATTAATTAATTAAAGTCAGCAACAGACTTAAATTAATTAATTAATGGATATTAGAATCTTAAACATGGGAAATAAATTAGTTAAAAAAGAAGCCAAGATTATTCGTAATTTGGATTTGGACGGATAAGTCAATATAAACTTCTATAGTGGTCCAAATTAATATTCTATTGGGTTTAAATTAAATTAGGGCTCAATTTTATTAGTATAAGCCCAATAGAAAGGCCAACTATAAATTTCCTTGGATCCCTAACCTAGACCATTACATATTCTATAAATAAGGGAGTAGAGAATTAAAATTAAAAAAACTCTGACTCTGAGAACTATTTCTTTCTCTCCACTCTAGCCTATAGGCTTTGATAGAATATAGACCACCATATATTCAAATCCTGGATTTAGGTAATATGCTAGAAGATTGAAGTAGAATATTGGAGGAGTGGTGGGAGTTGCAAGCCCTCGTTTACAAACAGAAGATCTGCAATTAAAAGGTATGTTTCGAACTCTTAGACATCATGATCTAGGATTTCGAATTAATTAATTGTCAATTTGTGCTATAGGCAAATTTAATTGAATTGCATGATAATTAAATTCTTAACATCATCCTATAGGATCCTGGGTTTCAGGAAATCCTAATCGATCTTCCCTTATCAGTCTCCACTTGGGAGAGGGTTCGGAACATTGAGAATTGGGCGGGTGGCATAAATTCGGCGCCAAAGTGCACAAAGCATACCTCGAGCGGTCACTACTCCACAAGCAGTGGTGAAGGATCCGGAAGCGCTAGTGAGGGGGCGTTGGGGGGGGGTCGAGCTCATCCGACCAGAATGAATGCGGCAAGGAGAAGGGGAAAGCGACGGCCTCCAGCAGTACGACACCTCCACAAGCGGGCCCGGAGGCGATGAATGCGGCCAACAAAACGCTCATGTACAACTTGTTGGTGAAAATATATACCAAAAACACTAGTGGTATGACACTTGAACAATTGAAGATATACTAGAGATTGATCAACAATCTCTAGAAGGATTTGAATATGTTGCTGAATGATTTATATTTTTCTATTTTTAATTATGAAATCTTAGGAATTTAATTATGTAATTCTCGATTTTCAATAATGTGTTCGTAGAATTTTTAATTATATAAATTTTGATTTTTTTAATTATATAATATTAGGATTTTTAATTATGTAATTTTAATTATTTTAATGAAATTCGAATATTTTATTAATTTAGAAAATTAATTTAATTAGAATATGTAATAAATATAAGAAATAAAGAATGAATAAAAATATTAAAAGATGGGACCCATGAAAAATGTAAGAGAATTGATGATTAAGGGATAAAGATGTAGGTGCTGTCTCTTGATTAAGAAATGAGATAAAAAGTGATGTAAGACCCATGAATAGTTGATGAATAATGCAATAGAATAGATGTTATAGAGACAACATTTTTAATGACCTTAGAATTTTCACCAATGCCCAATCCACAATTAGAAAATTATGATAGAAAAAATGCACCATACTTTCAAATATACATCTCTAAGTTTTATCAATCAGAGTCTTCTTATTTACCCATGATGGGTATATTAGATTGTCCAAAAAAGAAGTCATCCTTATATTCTGATGATAAATTAAGTACGAAATGAAATTTTGGAAACAGAAGGAAGCCGTGGGTTTTATATCTTGATGATACGTACCAAAATATCAAATAAAATTAAGTATGAAATGAAATTTTGGAAACAGTAGGAAGCCGTCGCAAATCCAATAGGTTACTAGGGGTGTTCACAGTTCCGAAACCGCCGGTTCCGGTTCCGAGAAGGGGGAACCATAACCGAACCGCCTAGCCAATACACGGTTTCGGTTTGGAACCGGAAACCGCCGGTTCTGGTTCCGGTTCCAAACCGTCGGTTTTTGGGCCGGTTCCGGCGGTTCCGGTTTCGATTTTTCGGTTTTTTTTCTTTCTTTCTAAATTCAAGAATAACATTTGTAAATTAAATTAAAATTGCAACTATAACTATTTTAGAAATAATCATTTACAAAGTTGAAGTATAACAAATTAACAATTACATTTGTAAATTGGCGCTACAACTATTTATTCATTTTTCAAAATGAATATGTTTACATTACATCTACAAATACAAGTACAATTTTACAAATAATAATTAAATTACAAAGTTAAAGTTTTTTTTAAAGTAATAATTAGCAAGTTACAATTACAAAATAAAATTTAGGACAACTTAGATAAATTTAAGAATACATTTGTAAATTGCAAGTTTGCAACTATAACTATTTATTGATTATTCAAAATGTATATGTTTACATTACATTTACAAATACAAGTACAATTGTAC
>JAYDZE010254179.1:0-19726 GCA_034509125.1 Monilaria moniliformis
TGGTGTCAGATCTCTGTGGTGTTGTCTTCTCGGTGTTTTGATCTTCTCCTCCTGCTCTTTCTCTCTCAATTTCTCCTATTATTTGCTCTAGGGTTTCAAAGATTGTATTTCTGGCACTGAAAATTGATATTTATAAAATTCACTCAATTGGGCCCAGCTGGGTGGGCTCTGGTCAAGGCCCATCCGCCTTTTTCCAAACTTTTTCCTAACAAAGAAAAATATTAAAAAGCGAGTGAGAACTCAATAAACATACTTGAAAACTTAGGGAAAATAATATATTATTTGATTTGCATCAGGAAACAACAAAGAAAATGGATGAAAAATGGGGAATAAACAACTAGAAAGAAGGAAAAAAAAAAGAGAAATAAAATACCTAAATGTTGGGATTGAGATTCAAATCCATATCCCTTGGATGTAGAGTACATAATTCTACCGCTAGGTTATTCGCATATTTTGTATATAAAATCAATATACAGTTTTACATAAACATATAAAAACACCGATTTAAAAAAAATTAAAATAATATAAATACTCAATTTTTTTATATTAGTGAATAAATTTTACTTTTCGCTATCCTATTTTAATTATTTTTTGTTTTCCACTCAGTTACTTATATGGCGTAGCAATGATAACTCATAATTATAATGATACAATAAATATGTTTTTATAAGATAAGATAATATATTTAAAAAAAAAATTCGATCTCCGTAGTATTTTAAAAATACTTTGTAAACTCATCACATCTCATTTTGGGATCAAATAAATTAAAATAATAAATTTAAAAGCTTTTAAATATTACCGAATTGTTTTAAACCTAGAAAATGCCTTATACAATAAGTTAAAAGCTTTTTCAAATGCTTGAAAAAGACAAGTCGACAATGGACGAAGCTAAAAGGCAACAACATAAAGGCGTAGTCCAGCTACTTGGACTCAAACTAAGATTAATGTAGTTCTTTTTCAATTATGTAATTTTTGTTATTTCAGTTATGTAATTTTTAGAATTTTAAGTAAGTAATTTTAAATTTTTTAATCATTTTATTTTCATTTTAGAAATATCATAATTTAAATAAATCTATGATATTAGAGATTAATAAAAAATGATGAATCAAAAAAGTAGAGTTGTGGATGAAATTTTGTGGTGGCTGAAAGTTGTGAATACTAACGTGGTAGGTGAAGAACAGAGTTGTGGCTATAAATTTGAGATTGGGTTGTGGATGGCGTAAATGAAAAGATGTGATGATTGTACTGCAATGTGTAAGAAAAAGTCTATTCAATTCTCAGCTTAAATTTACTTTTAAACTAAACATTAAAAACCTTCGTACATATTACTAAAATGAACAAAATACAATGGTAAGAGAAAAAATAAAATTTATTTTCTAAAAATTAAATTTGGAACTCAAATGTACATCCACCCGTAAAATGGAAGTGGGATGACCATGGATCATGAGGTAGATGCACGGACGCTCCCCTCATCATTTTTAATTGTGGAGAATCAATTACGCACATAATTGATGTGAAATATCAGTTTGGATACTGCGACTTGTTTTAGTCTATATTTATTCAATAACTAATTTGCAAAATAACCATAATTTATACTAAAGCCACAAAATGAAACATAGATAATAGGCATGAGATTTTTCGGAGGTGGAGCAAATAGACACAACTCCCCCCCCCCCTCCCCCAAAAAAAAGAAAAAGAAAAAAAAAAAAGATATTCCATATTATTGTTAATGGTACTATATAATTGAATTTGTCATAGTTTGAGCACGTTTAGGTTCAAATTTTGTTTAAATGGAGAGGGTTTAGGAAATCTGTTTGTAATTTCTTTGATTCATGGTTATGATTGTTGATGATGTAAAATTTCGGTTTAGACCTATAATTAGATAATTTATAAGTTAAATTCACTGGAAAAGCAAGTCCACTGCCGTAAAACGAGATGCACTCCGACCGGCTACCTAATTTTCTGGACGTATACGTTAATGCCTGGTCAGATTTAACATATATTAGTAATAAATTGTGATTTATTTTATTTTTTGTAATTAATATATGATTATGCGTAAATTGTATATTTATTTATATATTTTTGTTGTTCGTAGATTGATGAATTTCCAAAATACACCATGGTTCATTACATGGGTGATTTTGATTATTGCGACTATATCGGCGATCTACGATTTATGGACATTTTTTTTTTAAATGTTGACGAGCCTTCTGCAGAAGAAAATGGGAGTATGAACGTAGAACAATTCAGAGCAAGAGCCTATATGTTCTATTCAGAGATATGCTTCGTTCGATTGATTTGTTGATGCGCCCGTTCTCAGTGTCGAGAATACTACTTGTTGGAATCAGACAGCAACATATTGCCACGGCCAATCAAGATAGACATACTACTACTTGGCAGTCATGGGAACCATGTCCTCGGCAAGAAACCAATGTGCCCAATCAAGGTTGGCACTGGCCGACGAGGGATCAACAAGAAACAATCCCACAAGATCAATCTTGGCATTATGCTGCTGATGATCAACAACAGGAAACAACTGCACTTGTGCATGCAAATGATTTGGGTGAAGATGAATTCGTTAAATTACATATGCTCAATTCCAGTCCTACACCTCCATACTTTATGTTTTGCTCCTAACTTACCCCCAAAACATGCCCAATTTCGTAATTGCTCGAATAAAACATGCTCAATTTTATAATTGATGGAAAAAAATATACGAATTGCTTTAATATTTTCAATTAATAATAGTATAAAGATCAAACCCCCATATTCAACAACGGTTGTACGTACACCTTCTCACCTTCATCCTCTCTCGCCAATCACATCTCACTCAGGCTGTGAGCTTCTCTTTCTATCTCTACAGCAACCTATCTCTCTAATCCATCCGTCCTCAATATTCTAAAACCTATGTACCCCACATTTTTTGTCATAATTTAAGTTCAAAAAGTGCAGAAAATTAATGATCCAAAATTGGGCTTTTGCTATACTCATGCAAGGTTGAATCAATCTATTTCAAGTTCCTCAGTGTAAGGCTGTGAGGAGTCTCTGAACCTTCAATATAGCCCACAGTTATTTTTCATAAGATAGCTTTATAGTCAAAAGGAATAAAATCTAAATGATTTCAATCATATATTCTTATAAAATTTAAAGTGTGTGTGCCCTTCAATCTGTTTAGCAATTAACTAACAAAATTGAAAAAAAATTGAGGTGCGCGGTCAATTGCATTTTAATTAATCAAAAATACTAGGCCCCTATTAATGATTAAAATTAATAAATAGAAGTGCACATTATTTATTAACTAACAAAATTAGAATAAATTGAGAGGTTTCTGTCAATAATTAGCACAGCTAGAGGTGTTCGATAACAAAATTATATTCAAAATTGGAAAATAAAGAGGTGGCTGTGAGGTTCAAATATAATAATTTGATGGGGCCGGCCGCCTCTATTTGGTTTACGACATGTCAATTTTATTTTTATATAATTAATAAATTTTTTAAAATTATCGTTATTTGGGCCATCACCTCAATTTGGTAATCGAACATCTAAAATTAAGGTAAGTGTGCATGCCATGGCGCCAACTTGAATTTTGTTAATTAGAATTCAGACAAAGACAATGCATGCGTGTGTTTTTTTATTTTTCTTTTATAAAAATACAAAACATGTAAGTAAATGTATAAGAATATGTAAATTATGTAAGTAGTTGTCTATTTAATTGTGACATTAAGAGTAATTTAGCCATTTATGACATAAACATGTTTATAAAAGTGGGATTTTCATTTTAACTTAACAATATGGGCATTTTTTATTTTCACCCTATCTTCATATCTATTGCCTTTATCATATTCTCTCCGTCCTTCAAACATAGACATAATGAAGTGCAATACTAGTTTTAATAAAAATGATTAATATATTGAGTGTGATATGTCATAGAATAATATTTATAAATAAAAAGAGGATAATTTTTGTGAACATACCAAAATAACAAAAATTGACTATTTTTTAAGGACAGAGGAAGTATACAGCAACGAACACAATTTATCACTCAAAGAATGTCTGTGAAGATCTGAACTTATAAGTAGCTTTCCCACATTAGATGCAACAAGAGACTAACAATGGATACGAATCAAGCAAGTGAAGGAGTACATACAACAAATGTGAAGAGTTCAAAAAATGGAAAAACTTAGAATAGCGGAAACTTCAGACGTGAAAGATGATATGTTTCATTTGAATCCCACTATTGGAATCATCAATATGTTACAATATCTGTTGTGCATTTTGCGGACCAATGGCTTCATTCCCTACCTTTAATAATATGAATTTCTCAATCTACATCTTCACTAAAGACCCAAACGTAGTGAACTGCTCCTCCAGATCTCTGAAGTGAGCATCAGCTCAGCTGTTTCGAGGCCTGCACAAACAAGTCGAAACCAGCGACCTTAGAAGTCGTAAAGAAACAAGAAAACCTAATCGAACATTCATGATCAGTACAAACATCAACGGTCCATATTGCAATTAAACACGACACCAAAGTAGAGAAAAATCACTATTAGAAAGTTAAAAAGAAATGCAGCAAGAAAGAACAATCACTAATTATTAATCATTTTACCATATGCAACAAAAATCTTCATGTTCTAACAGCAACATTCTGCGTATTTTTCTGTGTTCTCTCACAACACGTACTTTGCTGCCCTTGTATTTAATGTGGAACAGAACAATACTTCCAGTTTTGGATATGTAATATTTAATGGGGATAGAAAACATAAGCAAGAAAGGCAAGATTTTCAAGCTCAAGCAGTGGAGAATTTAAATCTGCACAGGATCATAATTCTTTATGTCTGATGACTATGAGAAGACCAACAAGTTTCCCTCTACCAAGTACCAACACTATTTAAGTGCTATAACTCCGATTAGCAGATATCTTCCGAGTTCTCTTGTAACCCCTAAGACATTCCCTAAAACCCTGATTTAATTCAAATTTTGTCAAGGAACTTGGATCGAGGATCAGCCAATGACCATGTGGAACAAGAAGAAAAAGAGTTATCGATCTGAATCATAAAAAAGAAATGAAAAGATTTTGTCATCAACTATGTTGACTTTGAGGAAGCAAACATATGATCTTTTTGTCAATAAACATATAACTTCAATTTATTTGCAAACACCATAAGTTGAGATTATTTTTTTTTGGGTGACACAGTAGAGATTACGCGGTGCACAAAATGGAAGACTACAAGCAGTGAAAACATCCACGTAGCTACTTTCATGGAGTTCAACTTTTTCTCATACATCTTTTACACCAAATTCAAATTGCCATTTGTGAACGAAGAGGGCCTCAATTAACAGAAACAGAGGACACTTGTGATCCTCGGGTATTACAACATCCAAGATTGGCATCAAAGCTCGAATAAACCTTATGCTGTTCTCAAGATTTGAATTAATCTAATGAGGGCTCAATTAACAGAAAAAAGGTTAAAGTTCTCATATCTGACTGCAGCAGCTTGATGCACAGATTTCTAGTGACACTCGTAAACTTTGGCTTTTGCTTTTAACTGTGGTTAAAAGACTAATTCATACATTGCTTTAATTCGATCTTGCAGTCAAATTCCTGAATGCACACCGAAATCTCTAATTGTATACACATGCAGAAACATTTCTATTAGCATAATTAGGAAACAGAATTCCACAGCAAGACATGGGATCTTAAATAGTAAACAAAATGCAACAGAAGCATCATTTTCTTGCAGATTTCATCTCCCATGAACAAAATTGTATAAAAAAATACAGAGAATACAGAAAGCAAAAAAGAAAAATAGATAAATTTATAAGTGCAAATGCTCACAACTTGCACAGAAAATATAGGAACACATAAAGCAAGTGGATAACAACAGAAATACCAATGAAATAAATCGAGGGCAGCTAAAAAAGAATTATCTTTTCATACAAATCTATTGAGACTAACACAGGTGAAATCATAATGATAATACAAACAAAAAAAGAAAGAAAGGAAGACTGACCTTTTGGGAGGAGAGGCGATGTTCCGAGAAAATGTGGTGCCACTGCCGCCATGAGCAAAGAAACTAGTTTGAAGAAAAAACCAAATAGCGTAAGGGGTGTTTGGTTCATAGAGAGAGAGAGAGAGAGAGAGAGAGAGAGGGAAGTGCAGCACAGCACTGAGCAGTGAGTTGGAAGTAGGAAATAGCATTTTGTTCAAAGGGATTTTCTGAGTGAGACAGACTCTTTATTCACCTTTCCTCTTTATTTTGTTTTCTTTGAAGAGAGAGCGGTGCCAGCCAAACAGTGCTCACTCCCATCTGAATTCTGTAATGTAACTGGTCTCTCTTTCTCTGTGTGTGTGTGTGAGAGAGAGAGAGAAGTCCTTTGGTTGAAAAAACACGAATCACGAGGAGGATGAAGGGGTGAAATGCGAACAGAGGAAGAAGTTAAAACAGCGGTAAAATGCCTTAAATTTCTGCCTTCAAAAGTGGCTAAACCCACAGACCGTATACCTTTTACCACTCTCTTTCTCTAACATGGAACTATTTGGACTCAATTTAAATCTAAATCTCCTTTTCTAATATCGTTTTTCTCCTTCCCTCCCTCCAGAAATTATAACAATGATAATAAAATATCGCTTCTCTCATTGCACTTTTTTTGCCAAGAGACAGAATTGGAGGGTACGATGGGCCTATACGAATGGGCTTCGTAAAAGGGCAACCTTTATTGGTTGAAAAATAACTAAGAGGTTTGCCAATGTCAGTGAGAAATTTACAAGTTGATTTATTGTGATGAACATAGCCATAATAAGGTTGTAATTGTAGAACCAGAAAAAAACTATGCAATTTAAGGTAAATTAACCCAATGAAATCGAGACAAAAAACGAGATCACAATTAGGACACACTTAATTTTAGCATAAGAAAATACACACATTTATTAGGGTTGTAACGAATGTCATAATCCAGACTGGGATGAGATTGATAAGAACTCAGACTTAAATGTTGTATAGATGTTGGGTACAATTGAAAATTGTATCAATAATAAGTAGAAAGGAAACGTTAGAAGGCTGGAAATGGTCCTGAAAACAGAAAAAAAGAGGGCGGGCACTCTACACTTCATATATGCAGAAAAGCTAATATTCACTTTTCTGAATTCTGAAACTCCTTTTTTCTGCATAAGATATTAGCACACACAAACAGTACAAGATCACAAAGGAATAAAATGCCAAATGATCAAGATTCAAGCAAGGTGGCAAAATCATGGTAATCTGCAAAACTATCTTCATAAAAAGTGAGAAAGACAATAAATGGTCAAGAAAATGATGTGCAACAAGAGCAAGACATAAACGCATCATAATACTGATCAAGATTTAATCCCACTGCAGCAAACACAAATAGTGAAAGAAAAATGAGTGCATTATTTTGCATTAACCCATCAAAAATAACTGTCACCTATGTCCCCCAAAACTAAAACTCAACTCTCCATTTTTCGGCCAAGAAGAAAAGGAAATGTAGAAATCCTCCTAACCTCTACCTTACTACGATTGAAGAAGCACAAATCAATGTTTTCTTGCAGCATGTATGTAGCACCCCATTACAGCAGCTGTGGCAATGGCTGATCCACCCACAAGCATCCAATCCCTTTGCCTCAGACCACCAATCAACCCTCTCTTTCCGCCATTAACGAGGCTATCATCGCCATTGACGCCACGGAACTCAAGCTCCTTGATCACAATCTCCTTCTCATCCAAACAGCTCTGCAAAACGCTAATTTCCGCCTTCATTTTCTCGATCTTCATCGCCAAACCATCCTTCTCCGTCTCAGAACCCTTGCCGTTCCCCGCCACCACTTCCAATTCCTCCACATTCTTCTTGAAAACCTGGATTTGCTTATCCCTAGCATCCAGTTCCACCACAAGCAACGCCTTCTCCCTCTCCGCCGCCTCCAGTTTCACATCCTTCTCCTTCTCCCTCCCTTTCATCCTCTCCAATTCGCTCTTCAATCCAGACAATTCCTGCAAATCGCTCATCGCCGTCGCCAAATCGTGATGCAGCCTTGACACCTCGCGTTCGAGATCCGCGGCGCGCGCCGCCACAACACCAAACGCCTTGTTGTCCGACTGCGCGTTCTCCATTTGATTCTTCAAATCCACATTCTCGGAGCTCAATTTCTCAACAGATGCCTTCAGCTCATTTATTTCTTGCTTGTATTCCTTAATTTCCCGAACGATCTTACTATTCTCCTCCTCGAGATCATTGATCCTTTGATTGAGCTCCGCAATCTCATCGGAATCTGCATTATCAGCATCAGCAAATTCTTCGTGGAACGACGGCTCGTCCGCCATTAATAATTCCTGTAAACACAAAAAGAGAATGCAGTGAAAACTTTAATAATACAGACTTGATCCAAAAAAATAAGCAGGTGCTCAAATCGATGAATTACAAAATTGAACAACAAAAAAATAGAGAAAAAACCTATCCAAAACGGAGTTTTACGATTAAATTTGTTCTCAGATTGATTCCGTGAAGAGAAAAGATTAACAAGAAGAAGAAAAAAAAGGTAACCAACCTTGGTGTGCGGAAGATTGTAGGGTTTATGGAATTTTCAGTCGAAAAAGGAAATGCTGTTTATTAAAAGGCAAAGAGAAAATGATTCTCTAAAAACGGACTATATAAAAGTTAAACCGAAAAGTCATGACATGAGCCCTGGGGCTGGGTAATTTTCATTTATTAACATTTAAATATTGAAAAAATAAACCTAAATACCGTTTCTTGAAATTTATTATTTTCAAGCTTTCCTGTGCGTTTTATTAATTTATTGAGATTGAGTCTACATGTTGTAATTCCGTTCCAAGTAAAATCTGGGTTTACACCGGTTGATCTATGTTTTTGCTTAAAATTAATATAAAACAGATTTGATCCAATAAATAAAATCGACGAATTACAAGATTGATAATATATAATAATGTATATTAAAATTTGATACTTGTACCACAACAAATTGAATATAGATGTTAGGGGTGGGCAAAAGTATAACTGAGTATCGGGTAACATGATACTCTATTCGGTTTTGGTCGAGTATCGGTTACCTTGTACCCAAACTTGAGCGGAACAAGGTTGGGGTCAGGTAGTTATGGTATGTCTAATTCGGGTATTGGGTATATCCGACGGATAGACGGAGATATTCGAAATACCCGATTAGTAATATTTTTTTAAATTTCTAGTATTCAATATTCTTTTATGCTTGTTACCTTAATCAAAATTTAGATTTTGGTTCTGTTAGTATTTCCGAATATTGAATTTCATTTATCTCCATGTGTTTGGCATTTTAGAGCAAAACGAATTGGGTTAGATCAAATGAGCCAAATAGTTTGTTATAAAAGATTAAAAGTCATACTTAAATTCGTGAGGATAAAGATGCAAAAATTAATGATAAATTTTAGAACCACTGAAGCTCTAAACTAAAATTGTGCGTGCATAACATAAGGAACTGAAACTATTCATTTACGTTAAATTCGATGTTTGATGTTTGAGGTTTGAGGAATATTTGAACTTTGAATTACTAGAATTTTGAAATCTACTTTTTGTTTAATTGATAATTGGTTGATTGCTTTTGGCTTTTCAGTTTTGATAAACTGACGAAATGGAAAAATTAAAAAACAGGTGGATAATTGTCAAAATAGAGCATACATTATGGATTATTTTTTAAAATCTGAATATTCCAATACTCGACCGGAAATCTGAATTCCCGACCAAAAGCGGGTAGGGCATCCGGTATACAAGATTCACCTCACAAATAATATCCGTACATATTTGGCATGTATAGTTATAACGAATATATATACATCCGGTATACAACATTCATCCCATCAATGAAGTACAATTCATTCTCATCTCTTCTATATGGCATCAGAACTCGTCGATCCTAAAATCTAATGTTTATCTTTTTTTCTGCTTAGCACTTGCTCTGCTCCCATGGCTGATGGCTATCTCTACTTCTACTTCTGATAACTCACCTCACCCCACCGTCAACAATAACCAAGATCCCACCAATCCTCTCATCCTTAGGATAAATTTATCCCACCACTCTACTATCAAATTAACACCAACAAATTATTTTTCTTGGCAACAACAACTGCTCTCTCCACCCTCCTCCTACTTTACTGCTGAATTTGAAATTTTAATTCTCTATTAGAACAAGAAAATTATCGGAGAATTTCCATTGAATTTGAATTGTAGAAGTATTGGAGAATTTTCTAAATCGATAACAACGAACTCTGAAATTCAAAACTTATGCTAACAATTTAAAGAAAAAAGAAAGTAATCCGAATGTGTTAAAAGAAACAAACTATATATAAAACTGGATATTGTATGCAACAAATCTCTTGTATTAGACATACAATTCGCAGAGAATGATGATTAATCTTGTGAAAGATAATCGGTAACGACAAGGCATTCATCAGTAGTAAGAGTTGACAATCAATGGAAGACAAACCACCATGATGGAAAAGTATTATCAAAATATGAGTTATTTGAGACTCTGAATTAGATACAAATTTGAAGATCTTGAATCGTAAAATGTTGTGTTGAAGATTAAAATGTTAAAATACATACATGTTACATACAATAAAATTAATTTTAAAGCGATCCATGTATACACTCACAATTCCTATCATATGCAGAAACTTGATTTGTATTGAGATAGCAAGGCATGGTATAACCGTATAAACGCGAAAACGACTAAGCTTTAGAATCAAATACCACTTAGATTCATCAGTATTATGAATTCAATTAATCAAATTGTAAAAAGGGGCCATAACTGTGTGAAGGATCTACAAACCTAATTAATACATAATTGGTCCAATAAATAAATAAGGAGATGCTAAAATACACTAATTACAAGATTGATAATATTCATCTATTTTTTTTGTTTAAACATATTGTGTACAAGTGGAATGGTTAGTGGGCTAAGCCCATGGGAATTCACTCTTTTTTTTCTTCTTCTTTTCTTTCACTTAATAATGATCTTTGAAGTAAAATTAATTATAAACGAGGGGAAATGGTGATCCTTTTAGCTAATTTCATTATAATATTATATCATAATCTTTAATTACCTCTCAATTACTTGTTGAGTATCAATGTATCTTATTCCATAATTAATGGTGTGTCTAAATTAGATAATTATTTCTCATTCTTAATTGACGTCGTCGATAAGACAAAAATAGAGATAAATTAGTAGAAATTTAGTTCCATTTATACTAATTCTATCACACAATATAATCACTACAGAATCAAAATAAAACAAAAAAATAATAATGATCAAAGAATGAATGAATTAATCAAAATGCAAAGAAAAAAATGGTTCAAAATATGGAGCGCTTGCATTCGGGAGGAATTCCTTGAGCAAACCGCTTCGAATCTGAACAGTAGTTGTAGACCATATACTTCTGCTGCACCCATCTAAGTCTGTTTCTGCCTTGGGCATCAAGCTCCTGTGTCTGCCACGTCGCCGCATTGTTGACGGAATCCCCTGCGTTGGAGGCGGCGGAGTTGATGTTAAAGTCGCGGTAGGCGGCGAGGAACGGCGCCTTGCTCCAATCCGTTTTCACACGGCCGCCCTGCGTCGCCCAGTCGTCGGCGTTCCACAGGCTGCAGTAAACTCTCATCGCCTGCGTTTTTGGGAACGGAGTTCCGATCGCTTCGTGATTGTTGAACACTCTGATCGGAATGTTGTCCACCATAAATCTGAAATTGATGCAAACACATTAATTTAATTAGGCCATTTCACTCCACATATAATTATCAAATTAAGTTTGCGTTAATTTCTAGATCAACAATTTTCCACTTACATGATGCGTTGGAGATTCCAGACGATGGAGTAGGTGTGGAAAGATGAAGTAGGATCGAACCAAAGGCGGAACTGCTGTTCCTTATCGCCTTTGCCGCCGGCGTAAACGTTGGTGTGAACGGTGTAGGGTTCACCGGATGAATTTCCGAGAAATTCGAAGTCGATTTCATCGTGTCCTGCTCCTTGAGACGACAACTGCAGTTCCAGATCTCCATTAGAACAAACAATTCAATATACATATATATATATATATATATATGTATGTATGTATGTATGGAATTGATTATTTTTTAGAAGAATTAAGCTTACGAAGAAAGTGGTGACAGTTCCGGCGGAGTTGCCGGGGACGAGCTTCATCTGCATATCGAATCTCCCGAATAAGTAGTCCTTCTTCGATTGGAAGCCGGAGCCGGAGTATTGATCGAGAGAGAGGGTGAGCTGGCGGCCGCCTTCGAGAATGTTGGCACGGCCGTCGCCCCACGTGATCTCGGCGTCGCGGTGGAAATCGGCGGAAGCGGAGGTCAGAGCAGCGAAGAAAATGGAGAGTAAAAGGATATGCGATTGAGAAAATGCAGCAGCCATTGTTGAAGTGAGAGAGGAAAGGAAGATAGTGTGATTGGTGTGGTGGTGACGATTGAAATGTTTGTAGTGGTGTTTATATATATATGTAGACGTAGTGAGAGCCATAGAGGAGTTGGTGGGGACAGCTGGAGTTGAGCTTGAGCGCGGTATCCAGAAAATGAAAGCTGTCCGATTTCCGCGTTAAATCAGAAAAAGAAAAGCTAGAATATATTATCACTTTTGCCAGTAATTTATGACTTTAATTTTAATTAATTGAACTACCGCCACTGAATTTCCCTACGAGTTTGGATCCATCGTTGCAACTTCCAAGCTGCAAAGGCTATCACGATTCACGAGGTCGGATTCAAGCTTCAAAGTTTCACATGTTGAAGATAACATCATTAATCGGGCTTTGTCTCCCAATTCACTGTATTTCATAAAATGTCTAAAATTTTCGTTTTTTTTTTATCAAATATTTTTAATTTTCAACATATTTTATAAAATTTCATTATATATAAAAGTTTCACATCAACACATAAAATAATATTGTTTTAACAAAAAATAAGAAGAGTAAAAAGTGTTTTGTATCCCAAATTTTTATTTTTTCTTCAAAATTTGAGATATTTTTTAAAATATACTAAAAGTTGGAGATTTTTTTTGAATATGCTAAAATTTGAGAACATACTATTAATCTTTATTAATTTTTATTAAAATGACGTCGTTTTATGTGTTGAGGTGAAAAAAAAAAATTCACCTCAGACTGACAAAATGAATAAGATTTCCGTCAATAAATTTGGATATCAAGACATTTTATAGAAAACAGTTGAAAAAATTTGATAAAATAAATTTTTTTGAGATATGTTTAAAAATATACTTAAAATTGGAAAAATAAAATACTATTAACCTATTCATAAAATATGTGGGTGGTAATTGATATCAAATCTAATAGTAAAATTACCCTTCATTGTCTAAACTACTATTCTTTGTATTATCTAATTAAATTTCCAATATTCACAGACTTAAATAGTAAACACAAATTAATTATATTGTTACTATAAGATTTTATGAACATAACCTTTTATATTGTAACTATGTTACAATATATTAAAATAAATTAGGAGACTCTTAGCAAGAAAAATCAATAAAATAAAAGTTTAAGATTTTTTTTTTGTAATTTTGTTTTATCAATTTATAGTTTTGGATACTATGAACATTGATTTAAATTTTATTTATAATAGCAATGTTTGGCTAATAATTTGCATAATTAATACTCCGTAATATTTTATTCCTTTAAAAGAAAAGGTATAATGCTTTCAATTTTTATTCTGTATATATTATATAATGTGTAACTTAATTATTTTAAAAAATTGGGACCAATATATTTTTTGTTTATTTTATTACGGGAACTTTCATCTTTTACAATAAAACTATGAACATCAATTTTAATATTTTGAAAAAATCTAGTGATAGAAAATTTACTAATTAATAATAAAAAATAAATTTCTAGAGTAATTTTCAAACTAATTTTGTAAAAGAAAAAAAATAGAATCATAGTTATAACTTATATGTAAAAATACCCATAAACGAACAAAATATATGTATTGGTTTTAAGCATCTGTCTACTCCAACCTCCCCCGCCTACAAAGTACTCAGTTCAGAATTCCGATAATCTGTATACACAAACTGTAATTTTGGCACTCTAAAAGAGCAGAAGACAAGCAAAAGCAGAATCATACTACTAGAAAAGTCAAGAAAGCCACACCTATTTCAGTATTCAACCTCGGCGTTGAAATCTGCAAACCCCAATCAAAGAGAAGCAAAGAAGAAGCACAAGGGCTTTTGGGGCAGAGAATCAACCTCGAAGGCATCTCTTGTGCCGTCGGAATTCTGTCGAAAGACCAGCATTTGGCGATCCCTCATGTCAGTGTGCCTGACATAAGGTATATCGATTGGGCGGAGCTGAAGAAAAGGGGATTTAGAGGCGTCGTCTTTGATAAGGATAATACGATTACTGTTCCTTACTCTTTGAGCTTGTGGGAACCCCTCGGCTCCTCGATTGAGCAGTGTAGATCTTCGTTCGGCGATAATGTCGCCGTCTTCAGTAACTCTGCGGGTAATTTGATTGATTTTTTTTTCAACGGTTGAAGATATTGATTGAGTTGTAAACCTCTAGTTCCCTTTTTGAGTGGTCTGGATTTGTGGTTGTTGTAGGATTGACTGAGTATGACCCTGATGGTGACAAAGCTAGAGCTCTCGAGGATTTGGTTGGGATCAAAGTCATCTCTTGAAAATAGGTAATGTTGCAGTTGATAGGAGAAACTACATGATGATAATGACATAGACTTGTTGCTAGTGTTGTTTGGATTTGATATATACTTTGCCATTATCGATTATCCTATCAAAATTGTAGGAACGAAAAAGCCTGCGGGATCAGCTGAAGAAATTGAAGAGCTCTTTGGTTGTGAATTCTCGAGTCTTGTTATGGTGGGATCCTATTTCTTGATTGATTGTTTTGTTTGATTTGTCTTGTGTATGGCATTTTGTTGTTTAGTAAATTTTTGCGTGGATTTCAGGTGGGGGCCGTCCTTTTACAGATATCGTTCATGGGAACAGGAACGGGTTTTTCACAATACTAACTGGATCCTTGAATCTTGCAGAGGAACCTTTGATCATGAGGCAGGTTGGTCGCTTGAACTGATTTTTTGTCTTTGACCTGTTCAAACCTTAAGTTGCTTTGTTTGAGCATGTTGATATCCAACCATTAATGCTTTGCTTATTAGTTATTACCAATACCTTATCATTTCATTCCCATCAAAGAGATTTGCATGATTTCGAGTCATTTAAGTACTCACATCACATATACATTTATTGCTCTAAGAGATGTCGGAGAAGGAAATGTGTAGTATGAGTATTAGTTATGTGAATCATGTGACCATCTAAGTTAGGTTAACTAATTAAGTATACATCTTTTTATGCTTGGCAACTTACTTTGCCATTGGTTCCAAAATGATGGTATGATATTTGAAGGGTGTTTCATATCTTACTTACCCATGTCATTTTGCCTCATCACTGTACTTCCCTCACCTGCCATCTTCATGATTCCGGCCACCTCACGTCACTGATTGCTTTCATCCACATACTTATGACCAAACTATGTTTATGATGAGGAGAGAAACTCTAGATGTGAAAATTTTGGGTGGGAAAGAAACATATCTTCTCATTTGTTATCGTTTATAGAGATCGAAGATTTGCTTGGTAGAGTTAGTGCTTTTGTACTGTATGCCAAATGTCACCTTTCTGACATATAAGTTGTTTGCGCAATCAGTTTACTGCTACCGTAACTGTTTCTGGAGCCCTTAAATCATAGCATTGCAATTTGAAAGCAGGAAACTGGGAAAGAGAGAAATATGAAATCTTAATATGAGAATGCTATGCACTTTTATGGGCATTTATAGTATCCTCTGCCTCTTATAACTTGTTACAGCCTTTTGTTTCGCATTTTCCTCAAAGGATCGTATTGACTTGATAAATATTTACAGGTGAGGTTGCTTGAGGTTGCCCTCGTAAAAAGATGGTCTGAAAGTGGAGTGAAACAGTCTTGTTCCAGATTCTATGGTGTGTGTAAAAGATATACCACTCTGATAGCCATCCATGATGATATTGAAAACAAATAAATCATTATCTGTCTATTCTTTTATCAAAAACGATAGTATTGTTTTTGTGGGTCATAAAATATTTGAAAGAAATTGGGACCAATTCCAGCATTCGTGATTAATAAAGATGTTGTATATCTGCTTTCGATATTTATGATGGTGTGGATGTGCCAACTTATTCATTCTATGTGCATCAATTTGTAATACTTAAAAAGTTCAGACATATTGTGATAAATCACACTCTGATCATTTATTATCATTAAATTTATCAATGCACTGATGAAATAAACACGTAAATACACGTAATGTGTTTATTGCAACTTGGGATAGATCCTAATTGGCATTCCTTGAGAAGGGAATGGGAGAGGATCTACTGTAATTGGTTCATCTAGATTCTCTAATGTCCAATTATACCTAGTCACAACATAATGTACGAATATAAGTATGTTTAGCTTTGCTAATTGGTATCCTGCACACAATCTTGGCCCTCCGCCAAAAGGAACGTACGAGAACGGCTGGACCGGGTTGTCGAACCTACCTGGTTCGAAGCTCAATGGATCCTCAAAGTACTTGGAATCATAATGTGTTCCATATGCTGTCCACAGCACCTGCAGATTAAGATTCTCTATAAGGAGATATTGATGATGTTAATGTTTTTCATTTTTTGTTTTTGATGTTGTTTCTTGGATTATGAACACTACTTACCTTCCAGCCTTTGGGGATTGTGTATCCATTGAATTCAATATCTTGGATTGCTTTTCTGAAAGAGCCGAAAATTGGAGGGAAAATCCTGATGCTCTCGCGCGCAACTTGCCACGTGTAGTTCATCTTCTTCACGTCCTCGTACGTGAGAGCTTCGTCTGGTCCGCTCTTGCTGCGCATGATATGGTCGTGTTCTGTTTTGTGTTTGAATGATCACAGGAGAGAAAGAAGTGAGCCAAAGGTTTGAAATGTAATTAACTGTCCTAAATAACACAGTTCTACTATTACTGAAAAAATTGGAAATATCGTAATTACAAATGATTTTACAAGTCGTGTAGAAATCGCAAATAAATAACTTAGTGTCATTTTTGGCAAATTACCCAAAAAAAAATTTAGTGCTGAAACTGATACCTTTCTGAAGGAGAGTATAGCAGTTTGGATGATGGGCCAGCATCCTGAAGGTCATAGCAATGGCGAAGGAGGTGGTGTCGTGGGCTGCAAACACGAGCAGCACCACGTTATCAACCACCTCCGCCTCACTAATCTCACCGCGGATCATGGCAGCAACAAACTTGGACAGCAGAATCCCTCCCCCATCACTCTGTTCTTGCTCTTGCTCTTGCTGTTCCATTTCTCTCCTCCTATCCCTAACAATCTCCACCAGCATCTCCTCTATCTCCTTCCTCACCCTCTTCGCCCTTGAGAACTTGGACCCTGGGAAGCTAAAGGGGGCCGCGAACACCCCTTCTAGAACCTTCTCGAACTTCTCCAACATCCCAGGTTTCACCTCAATCCCCAACAAGCATTCTAGCACAACAGTAAATGTCAAAACTTTTGTTAGCCCATAGAGACTAATAGTTTTCTCCCCACCATTCCAGTATCTTTCCAAGTGCATTGTCACGGTGTTGCAAATCCTAGGCACCAGATTCTCAAGGCCGGACGAGCTGAGGCTTGTGGCCACGATGCCACGTAGGCAGCGGTGCGCCTCCCCTTGTTTCTCCATGATCGAGTTCACTCCCATTAACTGCACGGACGAGGAGGGCCATGAGCTCACGACTAGCTTGAACTCGTTGGAGAGGAAGAACTTGTTCGCCTCCGCCCCACTCACCACCACGGTCGGGTGCCCCATCAGCCTCGTCTTGAATGTGAGGCCGTGCTTTTGGATCCGGGCTCGGATGAAGTCTTGGTAGAGCCTATTTTTCTTTTGAGCTTTGTAGAAATCTATGGTTTCGCCGATCCAGGGCAGACCCATCTGCCCCGGAGGCAATCGCCTCTCGATTTTGTTTTTGCAGTTTTTCATCACAAACGCTAGAGAAACAATAATAATAGCAACAATAACTGAGAAAGACGAAGAGATGACATGATTCACCCACAGATCCATTGATAATGACACGAACACGATTCAATGATTCTTGAATCCCAAAAGGAATCTACTATTTATACACACACTCTCACACAGAACACACAAGATTCAAAAGAAAAAGTAAACTGAATCAGTTACGTCTTGATCCAAACAAAATCTGCTATTTATATACACAAGCACACACACACACACACACGCATTGCATGCACGAATAGAAAATTAGCAAGAGATTTAATAAAGATTGTAATAATTAGGTCAACTTATGGACGGAAAAAGGTCGGCGAATCATGCAATCATTAATAACATCCCATGTTTCTTTTATTTTTTTCCCCTTCTCTTCTAATATACTCTTTGATTAATATAACGCGTAGCTAAAACTGCACATCTGAAATAAGGGCTGATTAAAGAACAATTAATGTTTTTAAATACTGCCATGAGAATCCCTAGATATCTGCTTTGTCCAATACTTCAATTTTTTAGCTGTAATAACTTGTGCTCAAAGTCAAATGCTGGCCTGTAACTGGAATCTTGGCTAGAGCATCATTTGGGAGCTTTGTTATAGGTATTTAGGATTAGGGTTAATTGATAAAAAATCTTTGAGGTTTTCAACACATTTTATAAAATGTTGTAACAATAACTATACTTTTTAATCTGTAGCAAAATAGGCGACCCCATTTTTACAATAATTCGAAAAATAATGAAATGTAATTTTTTTTCCATACTACCCAACAATTTTGATATATGTTCGCCACATATATCACCGACGGAAGGACATCATATGGGAACTGAAGTTGAAATGACATGGTCGGATTGCAATCAACTTGTATATTTTGCTACGTATAGAAACTTGGTGTTTGTGTTGTTATTGTAACGATTTATAAAAAGTGTCGAAATTAAAATCGAATCAATTCCGGTGGCAATTAATTTTGTATTATAAAAGTTGGCTTTCCTAAGTTGAAGAATTATCTAATGATTAAATAATTGGTTGACCCAGAAAATAGTTAATTAATTATCAGATCCCAGAATGTGAGAGATTAAAAAAAATTTGAAAGAGAAGTTTTTGATGGCAATATTGTTCAAATTAAACTTTAAAAGATTGTATGCACCGTCCAAATCCTTTCAAAGAGCTGTAAGAAACTTGATTCTTGATTAGTACCTTAGCACTTATATTTAATATAAGGATGTTGTAAGCTCGTACATCTTATAACAATATTACAAATGTTAGATATAGTTTTTTAAATGTACAAGTTATTGGAATGTTTGGATAGGTGAGTTCAGAGTAGAGGAAAAGATTGTCATCACAATAACTCTAAACAAGAGCTTTATGTATAATAAGATTTAAAATGTGATTTTAGTTATTCATGCATTATGGTTATTCATGGCTGCATTTTCAGTCATTCGAGTTTTGTTTGTTTTTTTTTTTTTGTTAAAGAAGATTTAAAATGCTTATGATATCTGATAAAAGTACTTATCGAACGCTTTGAAAGAGTTAAAAGTTCTAAAATGTTCATGAATCGCATAAAGGGCAAACGTTCAACAAGATAGTAACAATGATATATATATATATATATATATATATATATATAGAGTTGTGTTCATTTCCGAACA
>JAYDZE010254290.1:0-38434 GCA_034509125.1 Monilaria moniliformis
TCCATTGGAGAATTCAATTTGTTTAGTCCATAATGATTATTTTAATCAAAGATATCTTATTGCTAGTTTACGAGGAAAAAAAAAAGCAAAAATAAAACAAAGAGACTACCTTAGAATTAGTGGAGAAGCCATATAGGGGCATGGGCCCACGAGCCTTCACTAATATTGAAAAAAATGTAAAAGTATTTAAGCAATTTTCCATTATTTATAAATTAAAAAATGTTTAATATTGAAAGTATTGTTAATCTAGTTCTACCTTCTTTACTTCCGCGTAACTCTTTTGTTGCTGTTGTTTGTGTCTATCACTGCTATTATAAATCTTTGTTGTGAGGCGGCATGTATTATTAGATTTTTGTTATGGTTCTTTGATTCTTTTTTGTATTAAGTTAGTTCTTCTTTCATTATTTTCTTTCATGTTGTTTTTAGTTTCTTAGATTTTTATTTAATTTTTCTTTTATGCCTAAATGCAATTTCTTATGGAATGGATAAATGCAAAATGATTTTGAATATGAATATATGTATTTAATTTTTTTCGTTTAGAATTAGAGTTTTGTGTTTTGAGTATCAAATTTGGCTGAAAATTAATTAATTTGTTTAACATTATAATTTAATTTATATAATATTATTTATGTTTAATTTTTTTGAAATTCTTCTAATCCTTAAAACTAAAATTCTAGCCCCGCCGTCGGCTCATGTACTCTATATATGTCGATTTCTCATAAATATTAGTTTTTAAGTACAAAATCTGATTTTCTTTTAGAAGTGACATTCTTGAATATTAGCCTGCAAATTAAATGTTATTACTATACAAAAAGTCCGACCATTATTATATTTGACTCTATCAGTTCATAATAATATATAAATACAATGCCTAACTCCCTAGCTATTAGCTTTTTTATGTTTAGCAGAATTTGTCATAGCTTAGGGAGTATTGATGACTGAATTCGAATGTCAAATGTATATAAATGTAACTTGGCGTGTAATCCGTTGAAATTTATCGAAATTTGAAATTCAACGAAAAATCATTTTACGAAAAAAAATATTTTTTCAAAAAAAATACTAATTTTAGCCGTCAAAATTTAATGTTGTACCTGAATTCAAGCAATCCTCTTCGGGAATTAAAAACCAAAAATAAAAAAATAACAATCACAAACAATAATTTCCAAACCTCTAAAAATAATTCAAATAATTTCTATCTCCCACACAATTAATTAATTCAAAATTTTGTGGACGCTTAAAAAGAAAAACTAGTGTCACCGGCTGCAAATTCTTGAAACTTTTCCCCATTTTTTTCCCTCTAAACATATGGGGAGAAAAAAATCCCTAGCTTGTGCAAATTAATCTCTTTCTCTCTCTCTCATCTTAATATTACCCCGCAACTTTTTTACAAAAGTAGTAATAAAAAAACAATTAGGTTACGAAAAAAAAATATAAATCATTTTACTCTATTTTCTCTCATGCCAATATTATTTCAAACAGTTTCACACCTCTGCGGCGTTTTGTTCCGCAAGAAACCGCCGGCGGTGGAGGACGGCGACGACGACGACGAATACTTCGATCCCTCCACCACCATCTCCGATGCCGGCGCCGATCGAGGCGACGGCACCCTCTCGCCGGAGGATGCCGCCGTGAAGCCATGCAGCCCCGACCACCACCAGTCTCTGCCGACGCCGCCCGGCGGCGCCGCCGCCGGAAACCTTCACATGCGGACCGCCTCCTGCGGCCATAACCTACAGCACCGCCGCTCCAACTCCGGCGTTTCGAAGCTCGTGTCGAGCATGAGCCTCCGCGTCATGAGCGGCGCCGCCGCGCTGGAGAAGCCCTGGATGGAGAGGACGAGGTATTTCAAACGCGAGGATTCCGTGTGGAAGAAGACGATAATCTTAGGGGAGAGATGTAGGGTTCCGGACGACGACGACGACGACAATCTTAATTTGTTTGACGAGAAGGGGAATAAGATTATTACCTACCATCCCAAGTCGCATAGCGGCTTGTTACATTATTCTAGGCAAAACACATCTTTAGATCCCGATGTTTTTTAGAGGAAGTTGTAAGTACATTGTCAGCGGATCTAAGAAATAAAATTTGTAGGATTGGAACTGTTATAAGTGAAGTCGACAGCAGCTTGAAAAATTAAATGTAACAAAAAATTGATACTCGTGAGCCGATAGTGGGATCAACCTATCACGCTCGACTCCACCTAGATCCATCCATGTACATTGTAAATACTTTTTTGATATGGTCATAATTTTTTTTTTTTTTTTGGGTGATATTTTTTTGTATTTGGAATTTTGGTTGGTGGTTTATATGATAATTTAAATTTTATTTGGATCATGTGTGGGATCTATTCATTCTTTGATTTGAATTATTTTTATGAGTTTAATTTGATATAAGAAATGAAAAGGCACATTGATCTATCGATTTCATTTGTTAGTATCGCAGTACATATGTGTCACTTTCATTTGTATATAATCAAGAAATTCAATTTACACTGTCACATGGCAGACACGTAGCTGTATTTGACTTTTTTGACAACATTTGGACTCTAATATATTTCCAATAATCACCAGCTTTATTACATGGAAATTATTACATACGTACAAATATTGCAATAATTCATGGTTCTAAAAGGGCTACATTGATTATTTCTACAAAACTATTGGCTATATATATATATATATATATATATATATAACCATCTTACATCAACAACTTGCAAGATTTCATTTTCTTGCTATATATTAATGCTATCGAAATTAGGGGGAAATATAGTTGTATGTGCAAACGACACAAGATTAAGGAATAGGTTAATTAATACACTATAATATTTTATTCGTCCACAAAAAATAGTCATATTTTTACATTTTAATCCATCTATCAAAATTAGTTTCATTATAGTTTTAGAAATTTCTCACAACACTACATTAATTACTTATTTTTTCTCTCTTATATTACCAATTATCATAAAAACATGTATCGTCTATTAATAGAACTATTTTTAATGGACGAATGGAGTATATATTATGGATATTCCGCTACAAAAGTTGAGTAGAGAGGTATAAAACAAATTATATTTGGGATAATTATATAGTTGGGTCTTAATCATGACCTGTTTTGGATTATATAGAAGAAGAAAAAAAAATCTTCAACGACCAACATTTTTTTTAAATATAATGAGATCAAAATTTTGGTATCGCTTTCTAATATGGCCCACTAGAATCTCGTGGGTATAGCGTGTCAAGCCAGAAATTTAATATCAAAATTTTAATTCTAGAGTATGAAAAAGTTTTATTTCGAAAATCAATTTTTTTGATACACATAGAAGTTCATGCTATAAATTGATGATAACTCATTAAATAAATATATATATTTTTTTTTTTGGTAGGTAGAGGTACGTGGTTTGAAGTATCGTTTGGTGAATTTGTTTGGGGTAGAACTTGCAAGATATAATAATTCAACTGCTCAATTTGCATAGAACTTGGCTTAGTTAAGAAAATCTTTTATTAATCTAATAAAACACAAGTTGTTATCACATGACTTGTGAAATGGGAGACAAAGACCCTAAGAATTGCAACTTTAATACATCAAAAGTAATTGCAATAATTACAAATTACCAACCAAATTATTGTGAAATGTGGACTAAATTCATCCATTAGAATTATTTATCTAAAATAATAACTCCACTTAATAGTTAGTCATAAGAGCATCCGCAACGACAACTCTTTCGCCTCAGTTGTCGGGCTTCCCCAGCGGGCATGCCCCCTTGCTGGAGAGGGAGCCACCGGGTGAAGCAGCACCAGTGGGTAGTGAGCGGATTTTGGATGGTTGTGTGTGCCGCACACATGCTAACAAACGTCTCTACTTATTTTCAGCCATTTTATTATTTTCATTTTATAAAATCTATTAATATTTTTTCTTTTTTCGAATTTCACTATTGTAAATGGTCATATGTTTGTTTTTTGTAGTTTTTTTTTATTAATTTCATCCCCTCCTATAAATATTCCACTTCTCTCCCCACTTCATTCACACCTCAAAATCATCTTCTATTTTATCAATTTTCTCTCATTTAATTTTCCAAATTCTCCCATAATTTATTCAATTTTTTCTTCCAAATTCTACCATGTCTGACGTTCTCAACCAATTTCAAGCATATCTTAATATTTTATATCACATGGAATTGATCCAAACACTCACGTTTCCAATCCAAACAACATGTCGGGATTTGGAAATGTTTCTCAACCGGCACACACCTCATCTCCATGTCTCGGCTGGCCATCTACCCAAGGTCTCGACACCATCCAACTCTCTGATAAAGCGGAGATTCTCAATTGCGCGTACATCACAGATGAGACCATGAGGATCTTTGAAATATATGTCGATGTTAGTGAAAATCCAATCGTCTCCAACAAACAAAAAACATCGTATTTTTGGGAGAAAGTTGTCGAGAGATACAATTCGGTACACCCTGGAGGCGCCCATACCCGCAAAGCTCGTCAGAACTCATAATTGCAAAATTTCCACGTCTTGTACAACAATTTGGAGATTAAAAGGATGAGCGACTAAAGTGAGACAAATATTTTGAAAGAGGCCATGGCTGCCTATCAGGACGACAACAAAAGGTCGTTCAAGTACGAGAAGACCTGGGTGAAAAATCACCATTACAAAAAGTGGGCGGCCAGCTGAGCGGTCGGACCGAAAAGAACGAAGCACACCTCTGACGACTAATTCTCCACTAGCGGTGAGGCCGACCACGTTTCGAGCGACGACATGGGCAGTAGCGTGGTACGGAGCCGAGTAGGAGCCGTTCGATTGGACAAAATGCGGCCAAGTGCAAGGCTTAGGGAAAGGCGTCGGCCACAAGCAGTGGGGGAACACAAGAGATTTGTAAGATGACGACGATAATGAAAAAATGAACGAGTCCACGTTGTGAATTTGTTTTACAAAGCATGTAACAAAGACACGTCTCACATGAACGAGAAACAATTGGAAATACACCGCAAATTTTTGAAAAGTCTTCAGGAGAAGTTGGGAAAAATTATGTGATTTTTTTAATTCTAGCTTTTTCGATTACGTAATTTTAAATTTTTTAATGAACTTCATTTTATTAAATTATTTGTCTATTAATTCAATTATGATATATACATTAATATTCACAATTGAAAATCAGATAAAATAATCAAAACATAACCTTTAATATTTTATAATTACAACTTTCTTTAAAAAATTAGCACTAAAACTACGTTATCTAAAATTACAAAAGTTAATATTATAATTACAACATTTTAAAAAATCGAGATCTCGCGTTATTGCTGGCTATCAATCCAAAAGAAGATGTGCTTATTATCCCATAATCTGAAATTATAATAAATAAGAAATTTGTCCATTTATGCAAAAGAAATGATGGCGACACAATCAACTTGCGCTTGTCACACACTCTCACTCAATTAATTCCAATGGGATAAACCACCATATGTCATAATCTAGCACCTATAAAGGAAGAAAACAACAAAAACAAAAGAGGACCTAAAAGAAGCTAAACATTATACTCCATAATTATTAGTACATATAAAGAAAGAGGACCCAAAAATTATATCCACGAGAACACGTGTAACATGAGAATTAAAAATAATATTCGAGTGCCAAATTATTGTATGGTTCATGTAAAATAAGACAACTAATATTCATTCTCTCTCTCTACTTTTTCTTCGAAATTCCGTAGTCAAAACTTTTCCAACATTTTATTTTTATTTTTTATTTCTTTTATTGAAATGAAGCATGAATATGGCTCATGCATTAATTCACTGCAACAATAAAATGATTGCAAAAAATAAAAGAAAAATAAAGTTAGTTGAAGGAAACGTAATTAATTCCAAAAATCTTGCTTTACATTCATTCCAAAAGGTACAACCTTTTTTCTTCTCAGAATTCATACGGAGCCTTCTTCAGCTCTTGTTTTCTTGATTCTTGAACTTCAGTTATGGTTTACACTGTTTGCCATTGATCTTCAAATTCAAATGGGATCTCTTGGTTGTGACTGAATTGATTCATGATTACTGGATTCTTACTAAAGAAAAAAATCAGAGATGGTATTCACTCATTCATCTTGTTCAGGCAAATGGGATTGTCTCTTTCATTGCATTTATCATCATGGAACAGAGCAATGAGGCGAAAGGCATTCGATTCAACAAATAATGTCGAAAACTCAATTGCAAGATCAACGAGCTTTGGTGGCAAAGAAGGAGGAGATGGTGGTTCCAAGAAGAAAGATTCAGATGCAAATTCCGAGAAGCAGAAGCTAGAAATTCAAGAATTGGTGGTTAAAATGGAGAAAAATGAGAGTTCTGCAGATTGCTCTGTTTTGGGTTCACTGAGAGCTGATGAAGCCGCAACGAAGGTGCAGAAGGTCTACAAGAGTTATAGGACGAGGCGAAGCCTTGCAGATTGCGCGGTCGTGGTTGAAGAGCTCTGGTTCGTGTCTCCTTGTCTCTAGCGTGTGAATTATTAGGGTTAGTTTAGTATGCCTGAACTGATGCTTTCTTGTCGTTGTTGTCGTCGTCGTCATTGTTTTTGTGTGTGTGTGTCTGTGTTAGGTGGAGAGCATTGGATGCTGCTGCTCTAAGCCGGAGCTCGGTGACGTTTTTCCAGAGCGACGAGCACGAATCTGCTGCGTCGCGGTGGGACCGTGCCAAGAGGAGAGCTGCTAAGGTTTGTGAAGTTTGATGTGTTATGAAATTGCAGCCTAAAGAGTTTAGTTTTTTTTTTTTTTGAGATAAGAGTTTAGATGGTCTTTTTTTTTTTTTGTGGTAGGTTGGGAAAGGTTTGGCTCAGGATGAGAAGGCTCAGAAACTGGCTTTGCATCATTGGTTGGAAGCTGTAATCTCTCTCTCTCTCTCTCTCTCTCTAAATGCTCTTATTGTTTTGGATATGAATTGATTATTTGATCTTAGATCGACCCTCGGCATCGTTATGGAAGTAACTTGCGATTCTACTATGATGTGTGGTTCAAGAGGAAAAGTTGTCAACCTTTCTTTTATTGGTAAGAACATTCTTCTTATGGAAACTACAAGTAGGAGATGTTTGTACTACTTGTACTTGGTATTGATGCAAGCTATGATTTAATGTTTTTGTTTGCCCTATTTAAGGTTAGACATAGGTGGTGGTAAGGAAGTGAATCTTCCAAGCTGCCCTAGGGTTGATCTTATGCGACAATGCATCCAGTATCTTGGACCGGTAAGCGAATTCGAGCGAAGTATCTTGTTATAGAATGTGCCATATATAATTTTATGTCTTTTTGGTGCAATAGAAAGAGAGAGAAACGTATGAAGTGATCATTGAGGAAGGGAAGTTGGTGTTTAAGAGGAGTGGAGTGGTCCTGAACACCGATGAGGACACGAAATGGATTTTTGTACTCAGCACATATAGATCTTTGTACATCGGACAAAAGATGAAAGGGCGGTTTCAGCACTCGAGTTTTCTGTCCGGTGGAGTGACATCCTCGGCGGGTAGACTTGTTGCTCGTGATGGCATTATTGAGGTACAAAAAGGATTTATTCGTATAAAAATTTGATCGATATTTTAATTTGTACTCCCTCCGTCCACCAATAAATGTCCCATTTGAAAACGGCACGGGTTTTAAGAAATGTAAAGTAATGTGTGTGGAAAAAGTTAGTGGAATGTGGGTCCCACTTTAATTAATATATTAGTTTTATAATTGAATGTGAGTAGAATGAGTTAGTACTAGATTGTGGGACCTACTTACCAAAATTAATAAAAAGCAAATGTGACATGTAATGACGGACGTACCGAAATGGCAAAATGGGACTTTTAATGGCGGACGGAGGGAGTAATTTATAACCTCAACTTTGTTTCTTCAGGCAATATGGCCTTATAGTGGGCATTATCTACCCACGGAAGGCAATTTCAGGGAATTCATTAGTTTTCTCGAGGAAAACCATGTAGATTTGTCTAATGTCAAGGTAGGGTTAGTAGGTGGATCATATGATTAAATTTGGAGTGTTTGCCCCAAGAAAAGTAATACATTTTGCTTAGTTTACGCAGAGATGTTCCATGGATAACGAAGAGTTGTCTTGCGTTGAAGCTATTGATGAGGGACTCGAATCAGAAACTACTACAAAGACAGAACATAGTGTCCAATTTATGGGGACCGTGAGAGGCAGAACATTAATGGATACAAGTAACATAAATGATATTCGACTCGACTCGACTCGGTCTCCATCGTGCAAGTGGGCTAGTGGAGTTGGTGCTAGGATTGGATGTGTGAGGGACTATCCAATGGAGCTTCAGTCTCTAGCTCTTGAGAAAGTTCATCTATCTCCCGCTCTTAATTCCAAGAGTGAATGTCCGATCCCGTCGCCCCGTCCAGCCCCAATGCTTTGGGTTTCTCCGAGACTATCACGCTTGGTGATTCCTATTCCGATGGTTTCTCCTTCGACTTCGAATTGAACTCCATTAGTCTTTTTCTTTATTTAGACCTTCTAGCCTTACCTTGTTTGAAGTGTGTGTAAGAGAGAGAATCACCTCGTTGTTACTAACTTAGCTTTGTCCATATTGTTTCTTTGCTTCTTGTTGTTCATGCAATAAGAAAGGTCATTTTAGTGCTGTACTACAAATTTCTTGAAAATTATAGTAACAAAAATATTAGATTTAGATGGGCATAAACTAGAATTCATTGCTCAAACCTAGTTTGTGTAATTTCAGTCGCAAACTCGCTCACTTCACCAACTCGATCAATAGTTTGTAATATTCACCTTTTATATTGGTATTAAAATTTTATTCCTTAAAACTGATGGCAAGAAAATTTAGTCACAATTAGAAATAATTAATCTTGGATTCACCCCCAATCCACAAATTTATTACTACATGTTTTGGCAATAATAAAGTTGAACAATTAATGGAATCTGTTGGGATGCAGGCATTACATTGTTTATTATTCTGACAGGAACCATTGACTGCTGTTACATTCAAAAACAGTACATGTCTGTCAATTTTTGAATGACTGTCATGTACTAAAAAGAAAAGCAATTAATTTATTAATCAATTAATTACACTTCATTTCTTACTCCTTATGTTCCATAAAAATAAATTCTCTGTTTAATTTTTTTCTTCCATAATGTTGATTTTTTCTTCAAATATTATAAATATTTTTGCTACACATAGAAAACAAAGTATATTTTTATATCAATAAAGTATTTCTAATGTGAATTGTCTTATTCTTGAATACATACTATTTATTTTTCACATAGGAGGAAGACAGGGTGTTGACCAAATTGGGATTCTGACACTCCAATCAAATTATTTTTTAAATAAAAAAGTGAGATAAAGGGTAGAAAAGAAGAGAGACTAAATAAATAAATGGATAAAGACAAAGTGACTGCAAGTTCTCTGCGTCTCAACATCTGTGCTCGTGCCTTGCAATTTAATTCTATGTTTTGTGCAAATCAAACAAATTAGTCCAAGACTGAATTATGAGGAAATTTGTTAGTATTTTTTTATTAATCGGACAAATTTTGGACGGTGAAATTAGAAAAGTAAAATAATGATTGTCCAACTTTTTAATTACTCTCCCTCTCCGCGATATATTGATCTATTATGATTTAGCACAGATTTTAAGAAATGTGAATGAAAGTGGATGAAAAAAATTAAATGGAATATAAGTCTCACTTTTATGTATTAGTTTTATAAATGGAATGTGGATGAGATGAGTTAGTGGAATATGTGATCCATTTACCGAAAACAGTAAAAGTGAAATGAGACATTTTATTGCAGACGTCTATTTTTAATAAAATAAAATATTTTATCACGCACATATGAAGTATAATATTTGATTTATTATTCTTGTGTTCCATAAATTTTGTTATATAATGAAATTAAGTTGAGTCAAGTATACGAATATCAAATTTGATTACTTGATGATCGAATCGAGCTCGAATCTGATCTATCTAAAATATTTAAACTTTGTCCAACCATATAAGCTGAGCAAATATATAGTTAAATTAATAACTCATTGCTTTCTTTAAAAGAACAAATTATTTACCATTGTCGGCAACGACATAACTATTAAGTACATCAATTATTGCCCATACATTATTCCGTTTATAGGTAATTTATAGAGTTACACAATAAGTTAAAACGAGCTCAATTAAGACGGGCCCTTTTCTAATGTGATGATAGCAGAGATGATGGTTGTTGTGGAGGGTATCACATTTAGGGTATGTTTGATAGGATAGATTAGTCCAAGATTAGATTATTAATTATAACTAAATATAGTTATAATTAATAATTTAATCTTGACCTAATCTATCCTATCAAACATACCCTTAGTGTAGAGAGGCAGGTTGCTCCTATAGAAGTGTTTACGGACTCGGCACTAACAGCAAGGATTATGGTGGACGAACGTGAAGGACTGGAGTACCTGCCGCAGGACGTGCGAGATATACTACAGATTGCTAGGAAGCATAGTCTTATACGAGTTTCCCATATGTATAGAGAAGCCAACAAGGCTGCCCATCGTTTAGCCCAAGTTGATACGAGAGTCGAGAGAGAGATAATCTGGTTAGATGACTTTCCATTATGATTAAGTAATATTGTACTGGAGGATTCGTCTGAATAAAATTTTGCAATCTTACCCTAAAAAAAAAAGTTGGGCCCTTTTCTTACATTTAATATACCATCTGCTAGAAAGCTCGAATGGGCCCTAAATCCTCTTGAAACTCTACTAAAATAACATATAGGCCAATATTATTATTATTATACAAGAGTCCATAAGTTTAAATGATTTAAAAAAAAATATATATATATATATAGTTTATATCATAACAATTAAAATATTATACTGCACGAGGGACAACAACTCCGCACGCAAATGGAATAACTATACTAACCTCTCGCTAAGGAGAGTGTTTGGATACCTTAACCTTGTCACTTAAGTTATGCCTCATTGGAAGTTTAAACGAAAAATTAGTAACTCTTTCTTATAAAAATTAGATAAAAGATAGTAATATTTCTTAAGAGAGTTATACAACAACATATTAGTGCGATTTTTGAGAAGTTAATTAGTGCTACGATAATGTTATGAATTTGAATTTACCGATAAATTTTACCTCGAGTCACCAATCATGCTCTATTAATTTTGAAAATTGAGGGCATCTTGTCAAGGTTACATCAATAATTTTGTTTGATTTTGGCAGTCCAAGTACTAGAAAAGAGGTCCCCTTTTTTGATAGTGAAATACCAATAATTTCCTAGATTTTCCATTGATTGACAAAAAAAAAAAAAAAAGTCAAAACTTTATACAAATATTTCTTTTCGTGTGTAGTCAATTATACATGATAGCTCTTTTTCCCCTCATAAATTTATTAAAATCTAAGGTGCAAAAGAAATGTATCTTTCATATAAAAATAATTATGAATTTTATAAATTCTTGCTTATGAACAACTTATATAACCACATAAAACATGAAAATTTTAACATTTTCACCCAACTAACAAGAAAACGTTACTCAACAATTCAAAACCCCGATTTGTACAGTCTAATTAGCGGAGCTGATGGATCCGCGACCAAGTGAATATTACGAGTAGGGATGTTTATCGGGTCAATTCGCTCGTATTCGGGCCAATTCTATGGGTTGTCGGGCTATTTGGTTACAGGTCACTCGCCTTGTGACTTTTTCGGATTAGAAATTCTCAACTATTACCTTAAATTATCGGGTATTGGGTTAACCCATCGGACTAAAAAAATTATGATTTATTTTTAATTAATATATTAATCTTGATAATTATATATTTTTAAAAAAGAAATATATCCATAAATGAATGTCATTTCAACTCAAAACTAATATGTAACTCTTAGAGAAATAAGAACACACATTTTTCATAAATGATTATTATTTTTTATATTTTGAATCTAAACGTTTTTATACTAAATGTTATAGTAAAATATAAAATATTGAAATTATGAACATAATTTTCGAATATTGAATCAAAATGCATTTTTACATATATTTGAAAAAAAATCTTATTAAATTAAAATAATAAAGTTTAAAAACTAAATAATGAGAACTCATTAACTTTAGAGTCATTCGTGTTATAGTTTTTTAAGATTATAATTTTCAGCTCTAACCCTATCGGATTGTTGAGTTAATCGGAACAACCCACAAATTTCGGACTAAATTGCCGTGTTCTGTCAATTCCTATAAACACCTTTTAAGTCGCACCCATTATATCTTATAGAACGAGGTACCTCAGAGGTGGGATCCAAAGCAAATGTTGTGGATTTATATGCAAAGACAACATAGATCTTCACTACTTTGCACTGACTTTAGGGATTTTCTGTGTCTGCTTAACATTGCAAATTACAACACGGTCTTGGTCTTATTCTTACTATTATAATGCATGAAATATAATATAAAATACATAATCCTATTTCCATTTTGTACCTTTTCATGGTCCACTCCAAACGGGTCGTGCCTTTTTAGGATCCATGTCCGAATCTGGGCATTCTCGTAATTACACTAGATTGTAGAGGGCATTTTCGTCCAACCACACTCGAGCGGGAAGGGCATGGCCTCCAGGTTCCACCTCTTCCTCTTTTGAATTTCAAATGCCATTACTCCAAAAACCAACGGCTCTCACTCATTGGACACTACAACAACAACAAAAAAAACACACTACACACAGTTGTGCTCAGTTGCTTACCCACCCCCGGCACCACTAATGAACTAACTATTTTTATTTTATTTTATTTTATTTTGGATAACTAACTAGTTTGTGAAATTTCTTGAAGTTCAATATTTTTCCTAGTGATTTTTTAGAATTCTTTAAAATTCCTATTTGTGCGTTATTACTCATTAGAATTCAGACTTATGATCTTTTAGAATTCTTTATAATTCGGACTCGTGATTTTTTATTTAATTTGTTAGTGTGAATCATTATAGTATAGACTCATTTTTTATAATATTTTATAATTTGAATATGTGATCTTTGTATTATATTTACCGATGACAATTTAGCTGTAATTATATTTTAAAGGCAATTTTAGGAGGGGCTTTTTGGTGCCCCTCTTTTATTCTACACAAAGTTCATATTTTTCTTCAAGATTTTAATTTTTTTAAACCCAAAATAAAAGAACCTTTTTTAGCTTTCAAGAAGTTGGCAAAAATGGCTTTTACTACTTCATAAATAATGACTTCATTGTGTCTTTGGAAGTACGAATCTCCCCACCGGGTTTTATCACTATCATTCTATTTTTCCATAACATAGGAAAATATACAAAAAAATGCATTTATTTTGCTGATTTGGTAATTTTAATTTCTCCATGGGAAAACCATAATAATGATTTATCCATAATGGGTTTTGTTGTCCTCTGAAGTTTCAAGTTTGAACACCCCCCCCCCCCCACCCACCCCTACCCCCCTCTTTTTCACTCTTTCTCCCATTGTCCATTATTTAAGTTTGTATTCTTTTGAAGCAAGAAAAGAAGTTAAAAAGCAACTATTGTCCACAGCTCTTAATAACTCTGCGTCACCTCTGTATAAGCCGTTGCCTATCAGTTGCTTCACTCAGTCACTTGAAAAACGCATTGATCCTCGTTCCCTCCCTCTCTCTCTCTCGTAATCACTCGCTTCTCTTTCAAAGATTATTCTTGAAGGTTTGGAGTCTGCAAGAAATGGGGGCTTCTGGAAAATGGGTAAAAGCATTGATAGGGATTAAGAAACCAGATAAAGATGATAATGTAAGCTCCAAATTTTAGTTTATTCAAATAAAAATTCAATCTTTTCAAGTTTATTCAATAAAAAAAGTCTATCTTTTTTGAAGTTTCTATATGCATTCACTGTTCATTTTATGGTCCCATTTTCGCTGCTGCATTTCCAACATAAAAGAAAAAGATGAAACCTTTTTTTATTTTTATTAGATTTGTGATTATGTCCATGAGTTGCAGTTCTTGATTTTTTTTATATATTTTATCTTCGTGTTTTTCATCTCTGTGAAATCTGCTCCCTAATTCCTATTTTCAATCTTGAAAAAAAAGGAAAAGATTAGTGGAAAGAGCAAAAAATGGAGGATTTGGAAAGGTGTGAAAAGGCCTGCCGCAATCAATGCCGGTCCGGATTTATCGTCGGAATCCTCATCGGTCAACAACGAGGCCTTCACCGCCGCCGTCGCGGCCGTGGTCAGAGCGCCGCCGAAGGACTTCCGCGCCGTGCGCCAAGAATGGGCCACCATCAGAATCCAAACCGCATTCAGAGGATTCTTGGTCAGCATTTTTATCAAAATATTTTATTTTTATTTTTTGCAGCTAGAAAATGATTTAATATCTTGAAAATTGACAAAAATGAGAGCGAGCATTTGCATCTATTTATTTTATTTTTATTTTTTTGCAGCTAAACAATGATTTAATAATCTTCAAAATTGACAAAAAATGATAATGAGAATTTGCATCAATTTTTATTTTTTTGCAGCTAAGAATGGTTTAATAATCTTGAAAATTAACAAAAATGGTAATGATTTATGGTTTAGGCAAGAAGGGCTTTGAGGGCTTTGAAGGGATTAGTGAGGCTTCAAGCAATTGTTAGAGGGAGGCAGGTAAGGAGGCAGGCTGCAGTGACTCTGAGGTGTATGCAGGCTCTTGTTAGGGTTCAGGCCAGAGTCCGGGCCCGCCGTGTCCGGATGTCCGTCGAGGGGCAGGCGGTGCAGCGACTCCTCGACGAGTGCCACCGCGAGAATGAGGCCTTGAAGGAGGCTGAGGTAGCGGTTTAGTTGTAGTCCCTTTATTTGCATTGTTTTGATAATGTTTGGTTTTTCGTGGAGTGGGCCATCTCTTAACTGTTTGAATTGATTTTAGGAAGGGTGGTGTGATAGTAGAGGGACTCTTGAAGAGGTTAAGGTCAAGATACAAATGAGGCAAGAGGGAGCTGTCAAGAGAGAGAGAGCCCTTGCTTACTCTCTTGCTCAAAAGGTATACTTCAAGCTCTTCCTCTCTCTCTCTCTCTCTCTCTCTCTCTCTCTCTCAATAGAAAGTATGTCATTTGCTTACTCTAGCTCAAAACATATTGATCAACTTCTCTCTCTCTCTATCACACACACACACACGCACACACTCTCACGTATAGTATACTGTTACTCATTTGCTTGCTCCCTAGCTCAAAAGGTATTGATCAAATTGTATCGCACACTCTCTCTCTCCTAATAGAATGTTGCTCATTTGCTTACGAGGTATTGATCAAATTGTTTCTCTCCCTCTTACTCTCTCACTTATAGTGGAATGTTACTAATTTGCTTTACTCTCTAGCTCTAAAGGTATTGATCAAATGTCCCCCCCCCCCTCCTCTCTCTCCTAGTAGAATGCTACTCATTTGCTTCCTCTCTCTATAGCTCAAATGCTCAAATGGTATTGATTAAATTCTCTCTCCCTCTCCTAGTAGAATGTTACTCATTTGTTTACTCTCTTTAGCTCAAAAGCTATTGATCAAATTGCTTACTTATCTCTAGCTGAAATAGTATTGATCCACTTCTCTCTCTCTCTCTCCCCCCCATCTTTGCAGTGGAAATCAAGCCAGAGTTCCGATTCTTGCATCACTGTGCCAAAATGTCAAGACTTGGACAAGAACAGCTGTGGCTGGAACTGGCTGGAGAGGTGGATGGTGGCGAAGCCGTGGGAGAATCGGCTCATGGAGAAATCGAGCACAGAGGATCGATTCTCAGAGACGATTCCATTGATCAAGGAATGCAATAAGAGCAATCTCTCTAGGCTGGCTGAGCCAAGTATGGTGAAAGTGAGGAAGAACAACATGACCAAGAGGATATCAGTGAAGCCTCCACTCTTTGCTCATTCGTCGTCTAGCCCTAGCTACGACGAGAGCTCGGCCTCATCCTCGATCTTCACAAACACAACTCCAATCTCGGGCAACACTGCTTCGGACAGGACGGATGAGGGCAGCAGCAGCAGGCCGAACTACATGAACTTGACAGAGGCAACGAAGGCGAAGCAGAGGAGGCACGGGGCTCAGAGGCAGCAGTCCATGGATGATTTTCAGTTTCTCAACAAGTCCATGGCTTTCAGCAATGCTGATTCGAAGATCTTGGATTCTAGTGCCCCGCCTCGACCCCTTTGCCTCCCGACTCGAATGGAGAAGGGCTTTTTCTAGGGATGGGGGGAAAGAATGTGGATTGGAACTTACAACAGCTTGATTGTTTGATATTCACTTCTGCATTGTGTAATATATTACTTGTTTATGAGTTTTTCCATGAAATGAAAGACTGTATTTTTTGATCATTTGATTCAAGTTTATTCTATTCTCGTATTATTCATACACCACGTTTGATGGCATGGACCTTAACTCCGTGTTTGAAGTTAAGTACTACGCCATAATCAAGCTGCAGGGGATTCTCCATGAGTGGAGAATGTCTGAATACATACTTCTTGTATAGATGAATCATGCAGAGCTTGATCTCTTGCAATGAGAATCTCTGCCCGATGCAAGCACGAGGGCCGATCCCAAAGGGGATGTAGGCGTAAGGATGCCTTCTCTTCTCCTCTTCGCCTTCTGGGTTGAACCTCTCTGGCCTGAACTTCTCCGGCTCTGGGAAGTTCACTGGGTCTTTTGTGAGAACCCCAAGTGCCAGCCACACCCAGGTGCCCTAAACCAAATACGAACGATATTAGCCAATGAATCTGTGGCGTGTGTGTGTGTGAAGCAAGACATAACATACCTTTGGTAGGAGATAGCCTCCTATGCTAACTTGGGCTGATGTTTCTCTAGCAACTAAGGGAGAAACTGTGTAGAATCTCATTGCTTCTTTGATGACCTAATTTTTAGTTAGTAATCAAGAAAATGCAATGAGAGTAGATTGATCAATTAATCATCTTTCAAGAATTCAAGAATAGTGTTATGAAACATAAGATAAACAAACTTACTTGATCAAGATAAGGGAACTTGTGTTGAAGATCATGGGCACTAGGTATTTGGTGATGAGGGCCAAATGCATCGATCTCTTCTAGAACCTTCTTCTCGACGTCTGGATGGCAAGCGACAAGATAGACAATACTCGACAGTGTAAACGATGTAGTTGCTGATCCTGCCAAGAGATGCTCATAGGTAACAGCACTAACATAATCAGAAGTGAAGGCCTTCTTTGCACCTCTCTCTGTCTCTCTTGCTCTTAGTATAAGAGACAGGAAATCTTTCGAGCCTGGATCATCATTCACCTCCTTCATCCTGCTCTGCACGATCTCATCCAGACGCCTGCTCAACTCCCCGTTTGTACGCTCCGCTTTCCAATCCATGGTGCCCGGGATCCTCTTGAGGATCTGGCGGAAGGGTTCTTGAAGAACCGGGACGAGCAACCCTAGAATGATTGACAACGAGCCGGATAGGTCCATCTTGAGCTGGCTCGTGGAGTAGACGTGCTGGTTGATGAATTCTTGGACGCGGCCATCTTCATTCCTTAGTGATCTTGGCTTGGAGAGGCCGAAATCCACACCAAATGCAGCCTTCCCGATCACATCCGTGGCCAGCTTGAGGGAGAGATCGGAGAAGGTCAAGTCTTTGGAGGCGAGATCTTGAGTGGCGGATGCGATCAAGTCTTGCATCGTTGGGATCAGCGTGGCGAGATGGGATGGCTGGTAGAGGGAGAGGATGGTGTTGCGCATGGTCGACCACCTCGCGTCCCTGAGGGTCCGTGGCACGAGAGTTACAAAGTCGAAGCCGAAACAACAACAAGAAGACAACATTTTATAAAGACGTCAAATTTTGGACCTTGTGAAGAATAGGCCTTTTTGATGAAGAGGAGAAGCTGCAATGGGAGAAGGGATGCTTCTGTTGGAGAAGTACTTGAATTTTTTTATCCCAACTTCTCTGCAAAGCTCTGCATTTGCTACAATTACTAATGGCTGTCTCCCCATATGGAATCTGTTTTTTCACAAACAAATTTTATTAGAAATACTTAGAAAAGAAAAAAGTGGAGCTGTAAATCAAACCAAAAAAAGGCCTATATATAAGCCTATTTGCTATATAATGATCTATTCCTTTTCATCTACAAATTCCACTTTTTGGTTCCATGCTTATAACCATAATTCTTGAAAAATTAATATATATATTTTTCAAAAATAAATTAAAAATAATTGAAATTACCCTCACAAGTAATGCGGCCTCCAACAAGAATTTGAGAATGACCATCTATTGTCACTTTATTTAGTGATCATATTGAGTAATAATGGGACTCATAGTTATCTTTGACTAAAGAGTGGCCCACAAATACCAATCTTGCACTAAAATACGAAACATCACTTTGAGCATCGTTGAAAAAAGCAATGGAAAAACACAATGAAAATTGAAAAAAATCACCCCAAAAATTGCTTCAAATCGATTGCACCTGCACCCTTTTGCTGCTAGAAAATTTTGAGTCATTGCTTCTTGTCTCAAATTCTCAATATTTTCAATCACCTATGCTTTAAGTGTAAACAAGAACTGCACAAAATGACTAAAGGTGCCCAACAATCATATGTTTTGCAAGAAATTATTTAAAAAAAAAAAAAAAACTGATGTTTCTGAGTAGAGTAGTTTGAGGAAGCAAACCTGAATATGGGGCCGTGGCGCTTGGCAAGAATAGCGAACACGTCGGGGCCATACTTAGCGAGCAACGGAAGGTGTCCGACCACAGGCATTGCTGGAGGTCCAGGGACTCGTCTAACACCCCACCACGGTGCATAAAAGTACACCAAAACTCCAACCACGGCTGCTAGGATCGAGGCGATTCTCAACAGCATAAAGGGCTCTACCATCTCTGTTACAAACTCCATAATGAGTAAAAAGAACTGAAGTTGCACTAATTTATAGAAAAAGATGAAAAAAAATAAAGTCTTTTTATATGGGGATAATATTGGGTTTTGTCTGTATTGAATGGGGATAATGGTGGGGTACCAAACACATAATGCTGCAATGTTCTTTTAAGCCCTTTCACTGTGTGTTTTCCAGTTATAGGCAGTGGGGTTCACACACAGTTCAAAACACTCAAAGATTTATTCCTAATTGGACTTATGGGAGAAATTATCTCTCGAGGATCGTTGGTGATAGGATGTGAGTCGTCTGTCACATCGCCCACACAAGCATCAACCAATGGAGGCTCGACAAAGCCCTGTCCATCAAGTTTTTGTGCACTCAACAATCTAATTCTGTGTGTATGTGTATGTGTTTGTGTGTGTATGTGTTCATTCACTTGTTCAAGAATAAGATTTGCTCAATATCACAGAACGTGCAGATTTAGCACAGAATACACTTTCCTGTTGTGACAATCCAATGCAGCATATATGCACAAGTCTCTATCATGAGTGAGAAAGATCATGAGAGAGAAGTAGATCCAAGCATCTAGACTATAAAAATTCCATGGTCCATGTGTAGCATTAACAATCTATATATGTTATGATCCTATGGAAAAATTCTTTTGACCTTGTAGATTAGTTTTGTCTGATCTTTAAATATGTTAATGTCGCTTTCTCGATCATGTTAAAAAACCATAAACTTTTGCTTACAACATAGAGAAGTCGCTTCATACCTAACCCTCTATGACTTTCTTGATATTGGACAAGGACAGCGTGAGTGGCGTTAGACGTCGTCTTCTACGTACATAGATGTTCGGACAGGAAAGTTAGATCGCACCAGAATCAGACACACGAAGCAACGAAACCTTTGGCTCTTTACAGATGATGTTCAAACTCCCCACCATCTGCACACAGATATCAAGAAAAATATAGTAAAAATGCACAAAAATGGTACTCAAATCATCATGCAATCCTCAATCAAATAAACTGATTGATTAAGGATATACTAATTGATTATGCAATGAATACTTTGATTTCTTCATTATCACAGCACAATCTTCGAAGATTGTTTCATACAGTCTGATTGAATCTCATCAAGCTGTCCTTCATAGCAATCAAACTACATAAACCCTAATTCATCAACAAGTTCTTGCAGATCCTCGCCCCAACAAGGCGTTCCTGCATCCAAATCCCCGGGTTCCACTTCCTCGTCTTCACTTAGAAGCATCTCCAACATATTCGAGCTCGTGCCACCTACATCTGCAGCTGAAATCAATGCCTCCATCTCTGCCTCAACCTCACTTTGATCCGGGGCCAGATTCTCCCCTGCCTCGTCTCCACTCACGAGCTTCTCCATCACCTCATCCGTGATAGGATCCAAGCTCGTCCCACCAACATTTGCAGCTGAGGTGGGGCTCATAGTCAGCCGCCTCTTCTGCCGTAATCCAACGCGTTTCTGACCATCCGCGACCCTCTCAACAAACAACGGATTGCTAAACGCCTTAGCAACAAATCTCTTGATCCGCTGCTGCTTCGTCTCAGAGCCACGCATACGCTCCTCAATCACCATGAGAGGCTCCCTCGAGCTCTGGTACTGCTGCTTGAGCTTCAAGACCTCGGCCATCAACACGTCTCGATCTCTCCGTAGTCTCTCCACTTCCTCTTCCTTCTCATACTGCCCCAACTCCACAAAAGGAACTCCTCCTCCTCGTTGCTGGCTCATGCTCTGGATCATCGCGTTTCTCCTCCTCTTGATCGTCTTCAACAGATGCCTCTTCCCTCTCCTAGGAACGCCTCGTTCGCAAACTCCCATCTATCTGCATCCACTTTTCTAAATCCCTGCATATCAATATCATCATTGAACAATCTACAGCAGCCCCTTCAAGAACCAGCTCTACAGAGGTGAATTAAGTGTCAAATGTAACGATCTACAAGATTAAGATCATCAAACATCACTCACACACACAATCACAAGCACCATCTGGATTATGCAATCATTTGAATAAAGCTAGAAATCCGTCTAATTTCTTATTTTCTGTTAATTACTGCATTTGCAAGTAGTCGAAAACACTTTAATTTAACCATACAAACCTTATCACACGATTCACATATAATGTAGCAAAATTGAAAGAAAAAAAAACAGAGTAAAAACGGAGAATAACTAACAAAAGAGGAAACACAAACATCTTAAATCTTGAATTAACAAAAAAAAAACACTTTTTCATATCTAAAATAACACAAATGGATTCTACAACTACAGAAATTGCGACCAACACAACCATTTCTACCAATCAAACAGAGCAGAAATGGAGCAACTAAAAAAGGCAGAAACTTTTTTTGGAAAAAAAAAAGGGTAAGAATTCGACCAAAACTCACGTAGGTTTTAAGCTGTCGAAGGAAGCTGGAGAAGTTTCTGAGTTTGAAGACTTTGGGAAGCAATGCAGCGGATAATCTGTGTGGGTCCCACACGATGAAGCTGTTCCTCGCCGCGCTCCACGAGATCACCGAATCCGTCGAGGAATCACTTCCACCATTTCGGAAATCTTGATCAAGAACGGCGGCGTGGCGCTCACATCGTGCAGGTACTCAATAGGCCACGACGCAGCTGCGCCTGCGCCGGTGACGTTCATTTCCACGCCTTCCATTTTTCCGTTAGTGGTGGTTGAAGTTCGCGCCGAAAACATGCGGTTAAGTTTCTATTTTTGGGTTTTTTTTTCTTCTTGAAATTGCAGTCGCATTGTGTTCTGCGCGAGATTCTAGAAGGAATGGAAAATTCGGAAAGGATGATATGTTAAGTATTGATCCAATGTCGGCTGCGTGGGACGTTGTGATTTGGGGGAAGGATCTCGAAGCTTCTTTAGATATTTTGGGCGGAGATGAGAACGTTCTTGAGATTAAGGAAGGGATTAGTGGGCTAACTATGGAAGTTTTCCTTTTTTTGTCAAAAGATACTATATAATAAATATAATAAAAAAATTATAGAGATAGAATCAGGCATTATCCGAGTGAGAATACAGGGCGAAAATGAAATCTATCTATAAGTGATCAACAAATGTTACTAAAAAAGTAAAATCCAATGCGAATGAGATCAGGACTCTTACATCTTCCACAAAAGACGATATTGAATAGGGCATGGGGAAAAATATCGAAATATCGATATATCGAACTTATCGTATCGAGAATATCAAAATTTTTGTATATAGTAAATTTTGGCAAGGTATGATACCGTATGGGAAGGTTATGGTACGTAACGGTATGAATTTCAGTATACCACGGTATACAGAAAATTCGGTATAATACCGTATTTTATGGTTTATATCGTATTCTCTTACCATTCCGTGTGTTTATATATATAAATATAATATATATATATATATATTTATTTATAATATAAAAATTATTTATAACATTATACAATTTCGGTATGAAACGATATTTCGGTAAGACGGTATGTCGTGTTGAAATTTGGTTTGTCGTAATTCACGGTAATACTGGATTTCAGTACGGCATTACCGAAAATACGGTACGATAACGATATTTCTACATACCGAAATCTCGGTATACCAGAATTGGTATATACCGAAAAATTCGGTAAAGTAACAGCATGGTATTTACTCATACCGACATTTTTAGTACGATATACGGTATGATAGTTTCGGTACAGTATACCGTACCAACCCACCCATAACCTTGAATGGGGTCCAAGTGATAGTGGAGAAGGATTTATGTGTATAATTAAAGAGCAAGTAAAATGGGATGAATAGTCCATGATTCTATCCTTCAAAAAGAAAATAATCCATTATTCTATATGTATTGCTTTCAATATACTTCATGTTTTTTTTTTCAATTCACAATATTATTGATTTAAAATATATAAGTAAAAGCTATATTATCACTTTAAATCTAAGACTGTTCCCTCACTATCAATTATATTCTGAACTATTAAAAATTATCTCGTTAAGTGTGTAATCCGAGTTTGTCGTGACTTTAAAACTTGTGAAAGAAAAACCTAAATATTTAGTGAGTACACAAAAAAAGAATTCGATTGGGAAAACTAATTTATGATAATAAAATTGACTAAACGGAAAGATTATTTTGTGAAATAAAAGAATAGTTGGGGAAGTTTGGAGCTTTAGACTATATTGGGCCATATAATGGTCCTATTACAGAACAATGTCACAATAAATGAAGCCCATTCTCTTTGGGCTTATGCGGTTCAAAACATATTTTATATAAAAAATATTTAAGAACTTTCAAAAAAAAAAATTAGTAAATTATAGTTTTACGGTCAAATCTTAGAGACTGGCAACTAATAAGTTTGCATGAAATAATTGTGTTTGATGATATTACATCAATGCTATTGCTATTCTTCATGTTCTTCACATCTTATTTTTTTCAATTTTGATTTTTAATATCAATAGTCAATGATGACACATTCATGCAGGTGGTGTTAGGCGAAGGGCAAATGAATGTCGACGACGAATTCACCACTGCCAATAATGAAAGTGGGCAAGAGGGTAGTCATCGAAGAAAGGATAAAGATGAAAATGATTTGAAACATACATAAAATAATCGAAAAAGTAAGAAAGAAAATAGTAAAATGAAAAAACTTCTTCAAATTATAAAAACAAAAAGACGATAAACAAGATAAGAAAGGAAAATCAAAATAAAAAGAAAGAAAAAACATAAGTAAAAAAAAAAAAAAAAAAAACAACAACAACAACAACTTTGTTGAGTTCAATGTAATGGTGTTAAAAATTGGGAACTTTAGTAGAACTGTTCTATGGGGTTCCTACTTAAAGACATCAGTAGAATTCCAACTTCGACTATCCTCATTTATCACATGAGTCCAATTCAGTTTAATTTAATTTTTTTAATAAAATATTCATTTCTTTCTTATCCACATACACAATCCGCAACTTAATATAACTTTTACTTTCATCAATGCTCCAACCAAACTTAGTAAAATATTTTTTATATACTTTTAATTATATATAAAATAAATAATTAATTTTAAATATAAAAAAAATCACATCAAATATTTTATATTTTAAATTTATAATATAAGTTATTAAACATTACTATGTATATAAAGTCAAAGTACAAAATAAAAATTAGACAAAATAAAAGATATAGTATTTAGTTTGTGTGTAAAATGTAGTGATATTGATAATGACATATATAAAAAAATTATCATTAATTTTAATATAATATTTAATTATTTCTAAAATAATTTTTTTTACAATATCTACTTATTTTTTCTTTATTTATACAATATTAAAATAAAAATAGCATATCCACATGTGACACATGTCATATTTTAACATTTGCCCCTTCGTTTTGACCCAAGGGCTGAAGAAGCCTTGGGTCACATTGTCAAGCCAACTTTCTCTTCTTCTTTTTTTTTAAATAATGTTGTTTGTTTTTTGTGTATGTCCCTTACCAAGGATCATCACTGGCTGTAGTCTTTTGAAATTTATGATGAAAACATGTGCCGAGAATTAAAGAAAGAGAAACACTAACCGATGCTCGTAAGACATATTCCTATGTATATAAGATTGTCATTAGTATTATCGTTGACAGATCTAGAATTGACATTATCATCTTATTTTATTACGATCCATTCATATATCAGCATCTTAGGAAGACCATCACACATTTATTTTTTCTAGTCATATATATATATATATATATATATATGTATAAAAGTGCACATAAATTAAACTCACTCATGAGTATATATATTTTGATAGAAGGTATAAACAATGAAAGGAAACAACATACTAATAGTTCCTAACAGAATTAGTGGCGGATCTATGAGGGGCGGGAGGGATCGGCCGACACCCCCTCTCTCCCACTGCTAGGAGAGCTTAATTTTTCTTAGGATTGACCGAAAACGACATTGACCATCCCCGATCAGCAAAAAAATTGTTATTGAAGAAGAAAAATACGTCAAACGATGTTGTTTTGAAATCCGCTACTGATAATATGATTGATCTGTCCTCTCAAAATTAAGTTCTGAACCCGCACTTATTAGAATCAGATTCAGTTGGTCATAGATTCAAAACGAGGAACGGGAATCCTAAACCATGATAATGTTATGTACAAATGGTGGGTTACGTTGTGCTCTAAAAAAGATTCAAAATTACATATATCATCATAAAGTTGCTCCACAGTCCACATACCATGGTTCTCATCGCATTTGCTTACATAAGATCTCCTCCACTCTCAAGGATTTCCCAGAGAAACATTTCTATTGTAAGAACTAAGAGATCGTTTATCTGTAAATCTTAACTAAATGTCCAATCGATATTGACTTACACGATCAATAATGTATTTTTATATATATAAAGTATTTTCATTAAATGCATCCATTTATGACAATAGTAAATTATACCAAAAAATAGTACAAAATGAAAATTTCTTATTTGATCCCCCTATGTTAGCTCAATTTACAACTAATAAAAGATAAAACTATACTTAAAAATAAAAATAAAATAAATTAAAACAAAAGAAAAACTTGTCTAATAGGTAATACTAAAGGAAATCTAAAAATGAGTTCGAATAAATTATTTTATTTAAAAAAGAGAGAAAAAAATCGGTTAATCGATTTGCAACTGTAGAAAAAATCACACCTACATTACGGATAAATTAACGTTTTTTAATGGAAATGTCAAATATTATGTTTTCTCTTATACTATCTTAGCATTACGTAAACAATTAAATGTATATATGTGTACAAAAAATATTTTTAATGTTCCAAACTACCATTGCATTAATATGGAATAATTGGATGTATAAATGTGACAAACTACCATTGCATTATATGCATATATGTAGACAATTTCTTGTACGTGCAATAAAAGGATGGTATTATTGTGCACATTTCTAATTTGATGAAAACGCTATAAGTTGGGGCCAATAAATTTGTATGCTAAAAGTATGGTATCCAAATACTCTCCTCGATGAAAGGGATCAAATATTGCATGTGTGCAGTCAGCAGCGGATACAGAGGGGAGGGGGCGGCCGACCCTCCGATAGGCAATTTTTCAATACCTCAGCCGAAAAACCACCATGGTCGCCCCTCCCTTAGCTGCCCGCCCGTCCCGAAAAAGAAGATGATTGAAAATTTTAGTTCACCGCAACTAATTAAGCCCTTTCTATTTTTCAGTTCTAGATCCGCCATTGATGCGGTGTATTTTTTCATTTTATGGTGGTATAATTGTCTCAACTACGTGTAAAGTTATTGTCCCGTCTTTGTATGGTATAGTAGTCTCGCTCTAAAATCGGTGAAATAAATTTGTATGCTAGAAAAGAATCGACGAGAAGAATTAGAAGACGTGCACGCAATTTTCAGACAAATTGATTTCTATATATAATGTAATAACATATAGCAGTAGTATATTGTAACTAAATTTCACCGACTCTCATTTTCTTGGTGAGAAAAGAAATTCAGATACAAAATTTGAAGTGTCATTCGCCTTTGCGTCACCCATGTGTGTACGGCGCCAATTTTTTTTTTTTTTAAGGTTATTATTCATGTTAAAATAATATATTGTTCGAATATAAAATTAAAAATCAATCTCATTTATATATTTTGATTAAATTAATAGTCACAATTGATCTCTCAAGAAAAATAATTCATATATATAATATTATGATTTTTATAAAATTTTAGATCATATAAAAATTAATAATATATATTAACTTTTAGTTAGTGAAAAGATAAGTACTTTTGTGTGAACCTATAATGTATAGTGGCAAAGCCATTAAGGATGAGGAGCTTAAGCTCATGGGGGGATTTTAGATTTTGGTTTTTAGGGTTGGCTAAAATATAAATATTTCGACTGACGTCGTTGTTGGTGCCATAGAAGTGATTGAAGAAGCTGGATAAAAACGATATAGTATTTAATACGATTTTTAAAATCCTACTGGTCAATTTTTTTTAACTTCTTTGTTCTTATAAATCATAAAATATTTGTATTCTTTTTAAATTGTGCTGCAAAACATCCCTAGTAACCAAATTGAATCATAGAAAATCTCCCATATGAAACTTAATTTAACTCGAAATTCAAAAATCCCCTAATCATAATTTCTCTAATAGTCAAATTTTTTTATCAGAAAATACATTACATAATATTTTAAAATTTAGTATTATGGTGGCATAAATCTACATCTTGATTTGATGGGGTGATGTAACTAGTGATGAAAGCCATGATGATTTGACATATAGTATATATATTAGACTTTGCTTTGCATGGTGACCAAAGATTCTAATGCAATAGCCACATGAATATTAATGATTCTTTATTGGAGTTCAATTTATCAATTAATTTATATGATAGTGTAAGTAGACTAATTAGCGTGTTCATTATTCATATAAATATAATTACATGTATGACTGTCCAAATAACTCCACCAACATATAAATTATGATTACATTACATATAATGATAGACGTCACGTTTTATGGCAGTGGCCATTGATGATAACATTATTTTTTGCATCAAACTAATATAAACAATTATAATGTGTTGGAATGTCCCCAAAAAGGCTAGCTAGAGATAATCATAATCTATTTACCACGTTATTTCATAAAAACTCGAAAAAATCAAGAATTTAATTGCTTGAAGCTACTACTAATTACTAAAATATAACTAATTATCAGTTACGTATCCAGAACCAAAAAATAAAGGGGACAAAATAAAATGATAAAAAATTAAATATAATTTTCAATACGTTCAAAACTTTCATTTCTTCCTACAACACGTCCATCTATCTCTCATCTAGATCCGGTTAGCCAGACGGAAGAGCGACCATGATGGCTTTACGGCGACTCTAAATGAAAATTAGTCGTGGGGGGGTCAGCCGCCCCCTCCAAACCCCCTCTACATCCGCCACTGAATTATATCATCCATCAACAAAGTATGTATACTCTTTAAACTAAATATGCATATTGCCCACTTGAAGTTATTTCAAGAAAGAAGTCTCACGAACTTTGATTTGGGAAATCCTCCCACACAATTTTTATAAAAAATATATTTCTATAATAATTTAGGTGCCACAAGTACCTTTTTTATAATATACGTCACATTCCATTGGTAACTAAAAGTTAAAAAAGATTAAAAAGGGAAAATAAAGTAAAAGTAGGAGTAAGATTTGGTGGGAGTGAAGCAAAACTAATAATGCACTCATCGACAACAACCATGCATGAGCATATTCCCTAATATTGAGTTACAAAGGCTACTAAAGCTACCACTTTTCAACTCATTTTTTTTTAAACATGATTGATAATGGTTTCGTATTTACCCCGTAATCTGGTGATTCGAACCTCCAACTTATTGATTAGAGATGAAATGTTTTATCAATTAAATTGCGTTTCATCGTCAAAATCTCGTTGTCACCATTTTATTCACATAATCTAGTTAATGAAATATTTTATAATTGAATTATTATTATTATTATTATTATTATTATTATTATACGTTTTAAATCGAATTACGTACCTGATGTTCAAAAATGATTATTGTACGTAGCTCAATTAATTTTAGCAATAATTATATGCGCCAAATTCTACCTACACTTCTTGAATTGTCAAATTTAGATATAAATAAATAATCCTTTCTGTCATCTACTGTTTTCAATTCATGTACAAGACGACAATGCCCATTAAAGGAACTTCATTTTTTTCTATAATCTTCATTAATTTCATTGGTTGTTCAAAGTAACTTGGGCTTATAACGACAGGCCTTTGCAAATGACAATAAATTTTTTCGAAGAAAACATTTATTATTCAGAAAAATGTGCAACCAATAATTGGAATGCAAAAATTAAATTCGGATTCTTAAATATTTGTGGAGAAAAACTTTCATAGTTTAGATACGCTACGTAGTAATATAAATTGGTATGTTTAATCAATAGTTTTATGATAAGTGAAATATTTACGTCTAGATGTGAATCCACTTATGATAATTTTATTGGTTTGACACACTAACTTATATTAGCACGTAAGATCTATAGACTAATAAATTATTTCTCATATTTGTGTGGGTGAGTGAGACCCACTTTGCCCCTCTGACGTTATCAAATTTATATTCCAAAAATTGAAAAAAAAAGAAAAAAAACAACGTGGCAGACACAAAATATTGCACCATCAACGGCTCAGCTTTAACCCTTTTCACGACTTTCATGCACATTGTGGGCCTCACACTTCCCACAAAGAAAGGCAACGAAGCCGCTCTCCATTAATATTTATTTTACACACACAACACGCAGTAGATTTCAGACCCATACGTATATATTATATATATGCATACATGTGGTATAGGCAAAAAATCTTGATCATCTAAAAAGAATTAACGAGTTCACTTGTCCCATCACTTGTGTACTTTGTGGGAGACTTATTTGAAGACGGGAATACATTTCTTGTGTACTATTGCCTTTTAAGGTTTATGCATACATAGTCTAGTTAATGTCGACTTGTTTCATGTAGTTAGGTGGGGAAAAATAATTAATCAAAAGATTATGTCAATATTGAATTCTTTTAATCATCAACAAATATTTTGAAAATACTGTGTGACATTATCTTTCAAAGTCGTTAGACAGATCAAGATTCAAATCCAAAAACGACTAAACAGATTAAGATTATAAATATATCACTAATTATGAAATTGAGTTCAAATTTTTTATCCTTATGGGATATGACCCGTCAAATTATCTGAATTCAATAAATTTTTACAAGTACTTAAATTTATGTAGATATAGATGTGTGGCGTGCATGCATATATTATAATTTCATTAAATTGAATTAAGTATCTTAGTGGCACGAGCTAGTTGTTCCACTTTAATTAATTAATACGAACTAAATAACTTAATTTGAAATAAACACTTGAACTACGCTTGTTCCATATTTCCGATCCTAGTAAATTTACCCTTTCAGTCCATGGTGCAGAACTGTAGATAGAGAGAGATGTGGGCCGTGGCTGTTGTGGTGGCGGCGGCTTGAAGGAGTTTGTATACACAAAACCACACTCCACACATGCACATATAAACACACACACACACACATACAATAGAGAGAGAGAGAGAGAGAGAGAGAGAGAGAGAGTACAATGGGCAGTGCATTGAAAGAAAAGTATAATTTTACATATAAATGTTATTGTCATATTATCCTGTGAAAACATATATATTATTCACATATGTTAACATAGAAGAGGATCAAATAAAAATACTTGTGAAAAATTACAATTTTTTTACATTTCACATATAAAATAACTGTAATTACTCTACAAACTATCTGCATTTTCTTGATTTTGGATTCGAATCTCATAAGATACGCAATTATAAAAAATTACAAAATTAGGTAAATACAATAATTTTATACATTAAGTGCAACTACTCTATATAATAAGTGCAAATTGATAATTTTTATGAAAATTCAATTTTTACTATAATTCAACCCTGTTAAGATACCACTAAATAATATCACTATCTTTTTATATCATTTAAAAAAATGGATCTTCTTAGACCATTTCTTGTTCTATTCTTTCATATCAATAATGGAACATCAACAAACATCATTTATTATATATGGTAAAAGAAAGAAAAAAATATAAAAAAATGATTTCTATAACTAATACTTCCACTGTATACAAAAAAAGTGTCACATTATGGATGATACGAGTTTAAATAAGATTTTTTTTTGGTGGTGTGTGACAAAGTAAGGATCTCATTTTAAATGTGTAGTAAGTATGATGAGTCGTGTGGATCCTACTACTATAAACGAAAAGTGGCAAATTTTGGGTGAACAGACTGACTTTTTTTTTTTTGTAGCAATCTTCTTGTGGACAGATGAAGTATTATAAGAGGACGTGTATTTTTTAGTATTACCCTAGATAAATAAAATAAAGTATATGTCAGTTCCTTGTTTATTTTAATTGGTTGAAATTTGAGATAGTCCAAAGCCTCTGATATCTTCTATTCTCTTCGTCCCATAAAATTATGCTCACTTTCTTATTTTGTCCGTCCCATAAAAATATGTATATTTCTTCTTCTTTTTCTTTTTTGCACACTACTCCACCATAAATTGTTACAAAATATCATTACTATTATATTTTATTTACAATCACTTTATATAACAACACCCCTATAGTGAGACATTTTTTCTACTCGCAATATAAACAATACTAAAGCATGATTTTTTCTCCACTCAAAATACAAATGAAACTAAATTTTATTAAAACTCGTGTCAAAGATTGAGCATGTTTTTATGGGATTGATGGAGTATCATTTATATTAATTTTGCTTGATTCAAATCTCCTTGAAAAGATGGGATTGGAAAAAATACTAATAATAAGGATAATAATATACCATCGTCTATCTCATAGATCCTGAAAAGTGAACGCTCCTAAATATATAACTTTCTCCGTCCCATAAGAGTGTACTCAATTTTCCATATTTGTTTATCCCACAAAAGTGTGTCCATTATTTTTTTAAAAACCACCTCTTATATTGCTATTCCATTCTTTTAATTTATTTACAACAAAACAGAAGATAACTCACACTCTTTTATCTTTTAACAACAATAAGTGAGACTCTTTGTTCACTGACCCGTATACCTTTACATTAAAAGGAGAGATCATTTTTTCACTCAAAATCAACACTATCTAATTTTTATTAAAATTTGTATCTACAAAGAGTAAGCACATTTTTATGGGATAGAGATTACAACACACATATACCTCCACACTTATGCATACTGAATGACTCAAACGTCCGATCTATTCATTTAAGGGAAAATATCTTACCGAGTGAGTTCTGCTCTGGAATATATTATTTATTAATAATTAAAAGTGATCAGTTTATTAATAATGATTGTGTGGAAATACCATGTGGTGTGGGGCCCGGTGACATGCTTGCCTACAGTAATACCAGACGCACCCGCACAGCAGAATAGCACCTCCCTCTCATCATTGGTGGATAGAGAGGAGTTGCTGCCACTTGTTGTATGCAGCGACTTAGTGACGACGTGGATTGCCGATCATGACATCACCTGGGGCCCGCGTTACCCCCTCATCATTAACCCGTTTCGTTGCTTCCATACATAAGATATCCCCGGTGACGTCACGTGGGCCCCGCCTCTCCCAGCTGTGTGCCAGCTTCGCGTAGTATCTACGCTTTTCCCATCACAACCCACGTGCTGAGCCACCAATCCTTCGTGTTACAAATATATGTTATTATATGTATACCTATGCCTCTCATATAATTTTTTTATTACAATGTGACACGTTGGATTAGTCGGTTTGGGTTTTTGATTATGATAGGTTAGATATATTTTTGTGGAATTGTAGGCAAGATATTTATTACAAATTGATGGGTCGATTCCAGGTTTTGACATGGGTCAATTCTATTATTAAGGTTATTTGCCTTTAAAATGCTAAATTTTATTCTAATTCTCGTTTTGCAAACCACCTTTAAATTCTGTATGATAATTACAAAATCGTCGATATATTATGATTTTGCACACACGCTGGATCCCGGGTGTATTTGTTGCTGACATGGCCATCGTGAAATCCTACTTGTCTAAATCAGCATACGAGTTAAACGACACCACTTTATGTATTAAAACGTCATCGTTTTGCATAAAATTGAACGTAATTCATCGAAAGTTTGCTGAGGGACAAAAAACAACTGTTTGCATTATTAGGGCACAAAAGTACAAATGAGAAGAAGTGAAAGAGGCGTAGCGGAGAGGAAAAATGCAGGAGCGGAGAGATAGCTGCATAGGGAGGAAGGAGTTGCACCGGGAGAAGAGGAGAGAGAGAATGGTCACTCTTTTCAAGAGTTGTTGCTTGAGCAGCCAACTTGAAATCCTCATATGCATACGGAATCGAAGATTGCAGGCAATTAGAGATAATAAGAGATAATATTTGGGATGAGATGATTAGGGATTCAGCCAAATGCACGAGATGATTAAGGATTGACAAAATGAGAGAACAGAGAGAGAATATTTGGGGCTGTTGTTTTTTAGTGCCATGCGGGCATAATTATGCCACGTTTACGACATGTCAGTAATAATATGGCTGGAATTCGGCAATGAATGCAAATCAAAATAAATCGATAGATTTTAAAGGTGGTATGCAAAACTAGAATTATGGTAAAGTTTAATTCTTTATGGGCAGATGTCAATGAAACTTAGCTCAATTGGCAAGACTGAGGCACCCAAAGACTATACTTATTTCCCACCTTTTGGCCTACGTGCAGTGAATTTTTCCACCTTATGGTGGTGTAATTGTCCCGCCTGCGTGCGGTGTAGTTGTCCCATCTGCTTGCAGAGTTATTTTTCTCGCCTATGTGCGGTGTAGTGGTCCCGCCTGCATACGACATAATGGTTTCGCTCCCTGCAATGTAATATTTTAATTGTCGCCCCTGCAATGTAATACTTTAGTTGTTCTTATCTAGACCGGTATAGTTGTCCCGCCTGCGTACGACGTAGTGGTTCCGCCCCCCTGCAATATAATACTTTAATTATTTTGAGCTAGATCAGTTGTAATTTCAAAAAAAAAAATTACCTTCCGAGCAAATAATCACTATTCTTATTCTATCAATTTATTATTTATTATTTTTATTAAAAGATACTCCCTTAAGGTTAAGTGGATCCTTAAATGCTACACTGTCGTTTTGTGACAGGCATTATGTGTATATGTATAGGAAAATCGCAAGTAGTTGGCGTTAGGTCAACCCACTTTCATAATCTCTATAAATATTGAAATATTGCTGTCAATAAATAGTTTTCTATCGGCCAATATTCTAATAAAATCTTCAATTTTTTATGCTCCTTGGAAGTTGGGAGTCACAGTAATTTTTAATATGACTGGTGTTGACTTGAATTTCACTAATTAAAGAGGTGATTCGTTCTAAAAAATGTTTTCTTTTTTCCTTTTTGGTGAATTTTGAGGTTGGAAAAATTACTACCATTTATGTATTTTTCAGACAATTAATAAATTACTCCTTAATAGTACTTCCACACATACTCCACTTAAGCTGATTAATTTAAATTTTTAGGATACCTACTCAGTGCAAACTTCACTGTGAAAGCAACAGATTTAGGATTTAAATCGATGTTACCGTTACAAACTTTTCGTAACTACTTGCAATAAAAATTTAGTTGGAAAATGTAAAATAATAAATTTACTTGTAGAACTCTATAAAACATTAGGTTATTTTTGTACTCACATGTTAGTTCTGAGTATAACTCATGAGCAATTAATAAAATTTAAGTTATAAAACGATACAAGTAAATCAATTAATTTATAGAAATATCATTTACTACAAATAAGTCATTTTCACATATAACTTTTATTAACTTTTTTCTCCAAAAATAATTTTTTTTTTTTTCCAAATAAGTTATTGCAATTTCTAGTATGATGTTCCACACTTGGCATTAAATAAACTCAAGTTACGTCTAACAATTACGACTTATCGAATTTAATTAATTAATAAGAGAGAACCAAGAAAGTAACAGATCAGAGGATCTTTCTGTTTTGTCATCTAGTGCATGTAGCCCCACAATTACTCCCCTACACCTGCGCTTCGTAGTGTCTTTCTTACGTCTCCCCATACCACTACAACCAATTAAATATTACCACCATTATAATAATAATAATAATAATAATAATTATTATTATTATTATTATTATTATTATTATTATTATTATTATTATTATTATATCGATCAAAAAAATATATTAATGAATTCGATGTATACTACTCTTACTACAAAAATGTGCATTATGAATAAAACTTATGCAATGGTGGTGATTTGAGTAAGTAACTCATCAATAAATTCTTAATTCCTTATATCTAAAAGCTATATAATGTTCGAAACTATAATAAATCAGAATATTGAGTCAGTTCTAAATTACCGTTGAGAAATTTTAAGACTCGTCCTACCCTTTCTAGTTTGTTTTTTGTATTATTTTTGTAGCCGTTATGTATGAGTATACTTTAAAATTTTATTATCTACTGCAAGTAATTTCGACCGCTCCAACCATTTCTCTTTTGTTTTTAATTTATATAGTTGTTGTCCTTGAGTATACTATTACTCACTTTCAACAAATCAAAGAATTCCCTACAAAAATGTGCATTATGAATACAATTTATGCAATGGTAATGATTTGAGTAAGGTACTCATCAATATATTCTTAATTCCTCAAATCTAAAAGTTATGTAACGTTCGAAACTATAATAAATCATAAAACAATGAATTAGTTATAGATTACCGTTGAGAAATTTTAAAACTCGTCCTATCTTTTTTAGTTTGTGTTTTGTGTTATTTTTGTAGTAGTTACTTATGAATACACTTTAAAATTTTATTATCCATTGCAAGTAATTTTGACAGCACCGATCATTTCTCTTTTATTTTGAATTATATACAGGTTGTCCTTGAGTATACTATTAATTATTTCCAATACATTCTTAATTTCTCAAATCAAAAAAGCTATGTAACGTTCGGAGCTATAATAAATTTGAACATTGAGTTAGTTCTAGATTACCGTTGAGAAATTTTAAAACTCGTCCTATCTTTTTAGTTTGTCTTTTGTGTTATTTTTGTAGTCGTTACTTATGAATATACTTTAAGATTTTATTATCCATTGCAAGTAATTTCGACAGCACCGATCATTTCACTTTTATTTTGAATTATATAGCCGTTGTCCTTGAGTATACTATTAATTATTTCCAATAAATTCTTAATTTCTCAAGTCAAAAAAAGCTATGTAACGTTCGGAACTATAATAAATTAGAACATTGAGTTAGTTCTAGATTACCTTTGAGAAATTTTAAAACTCGATATAATTTGTCTTTTGTGTTATTTTTATAGCCGTTACTTATAAAAATACTTTAAAAATTAATTATCTACTGCAAGTAATTTTGACTGTGCTAACCATTTGTCTTTTATTTTGAATTATATAGCCGTTGTCCTTTGGGTATACTATTAATCATTTTCAATAAATCAAAGAATCCTATAAGTAATTTCGACCCTAAATTTATATTTTGAAATTTTATCCTCTAGGTGAAGTAAATACATTAAAACAATTTTGACCCCTTCATCACTATTAGTCTAAACATAAATCATATATTAAGAAAATCGATAATTTTTTATTTTTTTTGGTCAGTAATAATTGTATAAGAAAATCAAACAACTAAATAATTCGCATCCAGAGTCGCGATAAAGTGAGAAATTTTACATATACAAAATTATGAAAAATGAAATAATTAGAAAAAAAATAACCATATTTTAAAAAAGGGTAAATTTATTATTTTTATCAGTAACAATTGTATAAGATAATCGAACAACTAACTAATTCGCATTAAAGATAATGGTAAAACGAAATTTTTTACATATACATAATTATGAAAAAATGACTTAATTATTTCCTATATATTCGAATAGTCTGATAATTTTCACGTCAAATCTATAAATCATTTTAAATAATTTACAACCCACCTCCCAACCCCTCACACTCATAATTTTTGGTATATAGTAACCCCCACATGCCTCTCTCTCCTCCACGCCCCCCTTTTTCTCGCCAACCCCGACAAATTCCCCACAACATCCCGCCCCCAAACCCCCCCACCGTGGCGATGCAAGGCCTCCGCCGCTACGGCCTCCTCTCTGACGGCGGCGTCCGCCTCGAGCTAACCCCCTCGACGGCGTCGCCGCTGGCCATCGACGTGGCGGAATCGGTGGAGACGCGCATCCAACGCCTCGTCGCCGAGAACCCAGTGATCATCTTCAGCCGCCCCTCGTGCTGCATGTGCCACGTCATGAAGCGGCTCCTCTCCACCATCGGAGTCCACCCAACCGTCATCGAATTGGACGAAGATGAGATCGCCGCCCTCGCTCCCCGGCCCGACGGCGCCGCCCCCCCCGCCCCCGAGCTCTACATCGGTGGCGCCTGCGTCGGCGGCCTCGAGAGCCTCGTCGCCTTGCACTTGAGTAATAATCTCGTGCCTAAGCTTGTTCAAGTTGGTGCCCTCAAAAATGAGTTTCTAATTAGTTAAAATTAACTTTAATTAATATTTTTTTGCTTTTTTTATTTATATAAAAAATCATTATTTCGTGATCGTTTTATTATTATTATAGTATTTGCTATAACTATCATCTAGGAAAAAACAAAAAAAATCAAGAAATTGGTAATTAGGAGAAGGGGAGGGGGAAATATAAAGTCGTTATTTTCCGCTCTACTCTGTTAAAGATATGAGATCGCACCATTTGATATTTTGTTTTCTTTGGTGTTGTAATTTGGGAATTGTAAGCTTGTGAATTAGTGTTGGTAATTGTGATTAGGAGTGGTGATTATGACTATCTATTTTGAATGAAAAAATTGCAAGATTATTAGTATTATTGTTATTATGCGATGTTGATTGATTGATTATTGAGTTGAATTATTATGCTATATCCTATATATGCATTGGTCAAAGAATCAAGATTAAAGAAATGGAGATGGGTGCATGTATGGTATGTTTAGTTCAACATCAAGATTTTTATTATTCGAGGAAATAAAATATAAGATTGAGACACGACTAATTAAGGTGCGAATTTATTTTTTTTACACAAACTATCCGGAAAATAATTGTTTGCCATTTATGTGTGTAAACTCATGAATATCCCAATAATTGTGGATGAATATTCTCTAGTGTTGTTTATGAGTTCTTTTGGAAATTATCATTAGACGAATTTGGAATCGGAATTTGTTTATCAGAGTTTATTAGAGTCACTAGGTTTGTGCTCCATTGCAATCCACCACTTTTTACTATCAAACTTTTTTTTTGTTTAATTTTTCTTTCTCCACCTTTTGTTTTATTTATAATTTAAATTTACTAGATTTTTTAAAATATCTATTATTTTTACGTTATTTGTGTTATGTGGTGAGTTGTATATAGATTATAATGCACTCGAAAATTTATAATCTTATTAGCATTCATTTTTAGAAATAAAAATTGCTAAATTTCTTGCTTTGAAATGCGCATCACAACGATGTAATTAAGAGGTGAAAATAACATAAAGAAGAAATATTACATCAAATGAAGCAAATTCAAATAGAATCTTGACAACAGTGATCAATGAAAGGGAAAGATAGGTAGAAATAAAGAACTAATTTTGAATTATTATAAAAATAAAGATTCCATGAACTTTAATAAAAATACAAAAGCTATTACACGACCATGATGTGACAAAATACTCTCATTGTAAGTAGGTGTTTTCTTGTCCGAGACATGCATGTCATAGGAAATTATAAACTTTTATTTATAATTTTATGCGACTATGTGTTGTGCAATATATATACATAACAGGATTTTTCAGAATCCTTACATCTAAAAGAAGAAAAATTTAAAGAAACTAATGAAATAATTATGGGTCTATATACATGAAATGACCTTTGATGCTTCATCTTTTTTCATCCTCATCATGAGATGTCTTGTCTTATTGAAAATTTAGTTTCCTTGGAAATATATATATATATATATATATATAAAGTTTGATCGCCAACGGCGGATTTAGAAAACGTTCATCGTGGGGTCGACGTGCAGTTTCTTC
>JAYDZE010254291.1:0-19725 GCA_034509125.1 Monilaria moniliformis
ACGGGTTAGCCCGAAACCCGAAGGGTTAGGGTTAGGGTTGTAAATTTCTGACCCGACAAAATTTGCAACCCGAATAGTACGCACCGAATAGCCCGACAACCCGAGCGGATTGGCCCGATTGATATCCCTAGGTCCACGTACCTAACTAGCATTCACATAATAAACCCAGACATGCATACACAAAGTAGCGGCATGTATATATATAGAGATATATTCCGTGCCGCAACAATTCCAAACGTAACCGCTCCAAATGGGCATTAAATCAAGGAGAAAAAGAAATTCATTGATTAAGTAATAATTAATGTGCGTACGTTACAACTCCGACTGGGTTTCACACCACAAATATTTAAAAATCGAGACTATAATGGTGATGGTGGAAATTAAATGAATGAATGTATGATGAAAAGCGATGATGATTTAAGGGGTGCGTGTTTTGTGCTTAAATTAGTGTGGGGTGTCACGTGAACTTCTCTCTCACCATCCTCTTTCCTTAATCGCCACTGCAAACTGCTTTATGCCACAACCAATTTCGCCATTCCGCGTGACCAACAACGCCATACTCTGCCTCTTGCGTATTATACCCTAACTCTACTTTATCAATTCTCTTGTCTTGACACAACTTTATTTTCATATTTCCTACACTAGCTACAACTTTGTAATAGCACTATTTCAAATTGTAACTATCCAAATCGATTTTGTCCGTGGTTATTTTTCTTTCCAACAAGTGACATAAAATAAATGTACACCCATATTTCGTCTTTTTTTAGCTACACCCCACATTTATACATTCTAGTTGACTCGAATCATTGATCTATTGATTAAAGGGGAAGTTTCTTACTAATTACGATGTGTTTCATCGTCGATTGCTGGTAACATTTCTAAACACTAAGATTTGTGATAGATAGACGAACCTCATGATTCGTGTTCCAAGTCATATGAATAACCGATTGCATATTTTTTATTGGGATAATTGCCATTTAAATTATAACTTTTCGTTGACTTCTGGTCAATCCCATAAATTTTAAAACTGGAGCATAAAATCATAACTTTTGACATTTTCTCAATTATCCCATATATCAAAATTTCAATGAAATTGATGGTGACGTATCGGCCGAAATTCAACGAAAAATTATGATTTAAATGACAATTATCTCAACAACATCGTTTTGAAGAACGAATATTTTGTCCACGTCGGAAATCCGGCTGACACGTCACCACCAATTTCAATGAAATTTTGAGATATGGGATAATTGAGAAAATGTCAAAAGTTATGATTTTCTGTTCCAGTTTTAAAAGTTATGGGATAGACCATAAGTCAACGAAAAGTTATGATTTAAATAGCAATTATCCCTTTAAATTAGTGTCTAAATTTATTTTTATTGTTTCTAAATGCAAATGTATCGTTCAGTTATATTTTCTCTTTTTCAAGATACTGAACTTTTAAATTTTCGACCAGTCTATTGTTTCTACATGATTAATGCAAAAATCATGTAGACGTTGAATCAACAATTTTAAAGCAATTTTAATGCATTTCCAATTCAATTATCTTCTATCTCATAGTTTTAGAAAAATCCTCCATTTATTTAAATTTATTGTGTTAAAAAAATAACCAAAATAAAAACTATAAATCATCTAAATAAATTACCATTTTTTAAGGAAATTAATTTATATATATGAAGCAAAACTGAGATCACAACAGTCAACAAACTGATGCATCACTAGGGATGTCAATCCAATCCAAAATTCATAGGTTGACCTAAATGAACTAAAAAAATTAAAGATTATGATCAACTTTTTATAACCCGAAATCATAATCAGGCTATTTGGGCTAGCCCAAACAGATCGGCGGGCTATGTGGGCCGACCAAGTGGGTTGCAGATCAGCCCAACAGCAGGCTAGAAGATTCTTTATATTATATAGGATATGAATAAAAATTAAATTTGTAATAAAATATAATTTATGAATTTTTTTAATACTTCTATGTTTGAGTCTTGCATTGCCATATTTTGAAGTGAATTTTATTTTAATATCTTTCTAGTATGTAGGTTCCAATTTTTTAGTCATTGAAGAAGGTGGACAAATTAAAAGGTTAACATATTTATAAAAAAATCTGGATTTAATTTTTACATATAACAATATACTTATTTTACATATATGTTTATCAGTTCGAGTACATAGTGGGTGTACGTATCTCTGTATTTGAGCAACAGAGAGTGATCAACCTTGTGATCAAGTTGAAGAAGCTCTAAATTTTATCAGAGTAAAAGAGTAATATTTTTTTACGTGTAGTTATTTGTTATAAATATATATTGGTTAAGAAAATATATATAAAAGTTAGGAAAGATTGTAAACTTTCAAATTTGATTGGCCCGATGGGTAAGTCTGAAACCAAAAAGTTTAGGATTAGGGTTGAGAATATTTTGCCTGGAAATTTTTCAACCAGAATAGATCGTAACAAAATAGCCCAACAACCCGAATGGACTGGCCTGAACTCAAGTAGGTTGGTCTGATTGACATCCATATGCATCACACATCATTTCATAGCTCGGTTAGGATTCTATTGTTGGTTATAGACTAAATTTGGTGAGTTGTTATTTATATCGATTCATGACATAATATATATTGTTTATTAGTCTTAAATCTGATAAGGAATAATATCAACTCCATGTAAGCGGGTTGGGTTTATTAGTCTTAAATCTTTCAACTTGACCTATCTATTTATTGTTACTAAAATTATACCGATAGAGGACAATGCAAATATAGTATAGTGAATAGTAAGCAAGAGCATTGTATCCACAAAGATTATGCTCGATTCTAAGAACTATAACCTCAATCAATTTATACTATCCAAATAACACAAACTTTGATTGTTGTAAATGGTCTTGTATAAGAAAATGAAACAAAACATAAAATAAAACTTGAAAGAAAGCATAAAAGGTTATTTTAGGAATGTGATTTCATCAACACATCGACTCATTCAAACATTCAATTTAATATCTAATCGTGACTCGAGTTTTGCTAGAACATTCACACAACTAGTTTAGACATCCTCTCGAAGTGCCTAAGCCGTGGATTACAAGTTAGGACGTTAATCTCTGCTTGCAACTCCTAAAAAAACTTAAGATTATATATCATCACTATTAATCTCAAACCTCTCGATTTTGTTGATTTATGAGTTATCAGATCTTTGATCATGCATCAATATCTTGAATCTCGTATTAACACACATAAAATTATTTATTTGATGGCTAGTCAAATATAAGCATTAAGAACAAGAGAAAATAAAAACAAAACAAGGTCTTGGATATCAAATAAAATGTTTGAAAAAAATTAAAAGTGTTGACTACTTTCTAACCCTAGAATAAAATGGTTTAGCTAATCATAGCTAAAGTTAACAAAATAAGAACATAAATCAATTTATAACAAAGTTAAAAGAATCCTTGTAGAGACAGTGTTTTGCTTTGTCTTCGATTGCTTCTTGAATGTCTTTTGCTTTGCTAAGGAGTTCTCCAATGTGTTGGTGGATAAATGGTAGCAAAAAATATGTGATATTGTGCCTTGAATGATGTTGGAGTGTCTCTCAAAACCGTGCATAAATGGCCATATAAATAGGCACAAGCAACCTAGAGAAGATAAAACTCGGATAACCAAGAATAGAGACTTTTGGGCTTATCTTGAGTGAGAAACGGGTCGTGTGGGAGCATAAGCTTCCCACACGAACTGGTTGGGGTCTCGGCATCAAATTCGTGGCCTGGCCGAAGTAGGAAACGGTTCGTGTGGGAAGAATTCCTTCCCAAACGGTCCGTTTGCGACGTCGGCTTTCGAGTATCAAAATCACCGTAGTGGGAACCGGTCCGTTTGGTAAAAATCTCTTACCAAATGGTCTGTTTGGGAGCTTAAGTTCAAACCATGAGTTTTACGAAGCCAGAAACGGGTCGTGCGGGTCTAGTTTTGTCTCACATTGTCCATTTGGGATCCATTCTTCATCGAACTTGTACCGTTCTTGATCCTTTGGCCTTTTAACACCCTTTTATGCATCTTTTTCCTTCATAACTCAATAAACTAATCAAATAACCAATTGATAGATAATTAGACCAGAATATAACTAAATATAATCAAAACCACTCAAAACGTTCTATATTTAATCACTAAAAACACAAAAATATCGAGTGTATCACAACTCCACGTAAACGAGAAGCAGACAAACATCATTAGTATTCAATCGGACTGTAACACCCCATACTCGACTACTAAAGGATCGAATAAGTGATGTCACGTTCTGATACGTATGTTTATTATTCTTAAAAAAAGAAATAAACTTAATTTCTAGAAATCGTATTCGATCAAGTCAAAATTATTAACCAAACAAACTTCATAAAATCTTATATAAGTTTCAAAATTTATTAAATATGTCATTCATTTAAATGGTCTAGGACAGATATATGCTTATATAAATACATATCAAAATATGGATGGCATCAAAAAGAACTCGCACACACATTTTTCGAAATCTTTACATTCCACTAAACTAACTTGTTTAAACATTATCAAAGATCCTAGTGACTTGATATCTTAAAGCAGCTGCCTGCTTGACGAGACGTAACCTAACCTGCAGAAGATGAGTGTAAATGAACGAGCTTCATGAGATGAGTAGGTATTCACATTTACAATATTTTTAAGTTAATTAATCAATACACCAGCCTAGTATGTGAAATATAAATTTTGAACTAGTTTTACCTCGACCGAAGTTTACTCCTTCAACACACAACCTCATCTGTTATAATAGCAATCAACTCTTGGTAGCAAATCTCAAATATCTAAAATTTGTTATAAGATTCAATAAAGAAATTTAATAGTAAAATTTTCGCCTATGTCAACTAGTATCAGTTTTATATCAGGAAATCCACATATGTTACCTTGTTGACACATCTCAAATTTTCAATATCATTTCACAATTTTAATAGAAGCACAACAGGATGTGATTTTAGATTCAAATGATCAAATCAATTCAGAGTTCGATAGAAGTATTAATCGGCATGACATTTCAAATCCAACTTCTAAGTCGTGTCAACGTTCAAAGATATATTAACAGAATAGTATTTAGAATTCAGAATTGTAAATTATATCAAAATTTCATAGATATATCAGATATTCATATGAAACAGTATAATACGCATAATTTCATAATTTTCAGAAGGTATTCAATTTATATAAGATGATACACAGTAGCACATTTATTAATGCATCTATCATCACGTATAGCCCCGGAATGTGTTGAGTGACTGACACAGGTACATGGACCAAATCAGATACATATACAGACGCAGTTGTTGCTCATGTGAGGACGCCACACAAATCACCCAATGAGGGCGCAGGGCGCAGATCACCCACGAAGGACGTATATCAATCTAATCAGATCACTACGAAGGGCCATATCAAATATCACACGTTTCTCGCAATGGTTATCCATAAGACGATTAATCAACAAATAGTGTAGTACTGTTGTCCTATGACAATGCCAACTATACCTAATTAACACACTCAAGCACATGGCATAAACACAAATATCATGCTTGTCATTCTCTTTAATTTAGCATATCCATTTCAGTACTTGATTCACGTCATTATTTAACATTAACAGATAATATATCAAATATCACAAAATCATTCACGATCATTAAGACCGTTACACACATATATAACTAATGTAATTTATTAACTTTATTTCAGTATATTGTTCTAGTAATCATATAAAGTCATCTCATGATATTTTTATTCTTCGATTAGAACGTATTACACATAATTAATTATATAATCTCTTTTTATCAAACTCATCACATATGAACAAAATTTCAGCCATGTTATAGCTTATATACAATTCATATATTCCATGTATTTTTAGTAAAGCACATATATTTAAAAATCTCAATAATAATATACATTAATAATTACATTATTTTCATACATTCATCAATCATTATTCATTACCTAAATTAAGACAATTAGCTTCAAGAGTGAGAATACGCTACCTGTTCAACGATTATTTCCAAACCTTTTTGATTTGCTATGTTATTTTCCTTCCGATAATTTTTTTTTCTCATTTGCCTCAATTTATAAAGATTTGAAGGTGGGTAGGTTGAGTCTTCAAGCTTATTTCTCTTCTAATGGTGGTTGAATGAAATGGAAGAAAAACAAGACTGTATGTGAGGAGAGAGACAACGACGACGACAATCGGTTCCGGAGACAGTAGCGGTGGTGGTGGCTGGGGATGAATCGGCCAGTGGTGTTCTCAAATGGGAATGGTATTGTTGTGGTTCAAAGATAGAGAAGGAATTGGGTTGGGGAAGATGACACATTTCTTCTTTCATTTTCTTCTTGTTTCAAGTGTATGTGTATGTGTATGTATTAAGAAGAGAAAAATTCTCTTGTGAGAAATAAGAGGAGCACGTGTAGTACCTAAGTGTAGAGGTGGTGAGTCATACCTTACTCTCTCTGTTTTTTTTAATCCACAAGTCCACTACCTTTTCATTTCTTTTGACTTTCAACGTTAACTATTATATATGTGTGTGTGAATGCCAATTGAGAAGAGAAAAAAGTGCAAGAATTTTTTTTATTCTTAATTCATAACCCAACAATATTATAAATAAAACATATATATATTAACGCTTAAAATAATATTGGCATTACTCAAGCTCCTAATTTTCACTATTATAACTTAATTTTCAAAAACTTAGAATTTTTTTATTTCACATTTTCGGATTTTTGGGGCATTACATGGACTTAGGAAATGAATTTCTAAATTTAGTTATCTGAAAATACTTAAAAAGAAAATGCATCTCTCCCCAAATGTCTGTTGATCGTACGCCTCAACAAAATGGAGTTGCTCAAGAGATGTACAAAACCCTCAAATAAGCAGCACATACGAAGTTGGAAAGTTCACAACTACCACCATAGTTCTAGCTAGGTTGAAGCTATTAACACAGCATGTTACACCCTCATCTGGTCATTCTTGTCTCAACGACATGGAAAACGCTATACGGAATATGGAAAACGGGAAGCCTTTTATCTCTCTTTTTAGTGCTTTATGGTAGTTTATTTTATATCCACATCAATGATAAGCATCCGTTGAAAATATTTGATATTAAGGTTGATTAAGGAATTTTCCTTAGCTGATCGTAGATTGATGAATCTAGTAAAGCTTGTCGAGTTTTTAACAAGCTGGGTGTTGTGGAAATAACAAGTCATGTTGTCTTTTATATATCTTCCATGAATGCAAGAAATAACAGAAAATAGATACTCCATCAACCTCTCAGCAACCGTTGAATCCTCTCAGCATGAGTATTGATATGGGGCCCCGGTGAAAAAGATGAAATGGATGAAAGTCAAGTTTAACAAGGTGGAGCTACTGAAACCACAGAAGTTCCCAAGAACAAAAATTCAAGAATTGGTCATAGATAACGGGGGAACTACTCTAGTTGAAACCAATACAAACAAATCTCTATTAGGTATTATTGTTCGGGGTACTAAGAGCCCAAAGTACTGATGGTCAAAGAAGTCCCTCAAGTTATGCCCCCACGAAAGCGAATAGAGATGCTAAAATAAGAAGGTAACGAAGATGGATCGAAGATCATCCTCAAGTGCAAATAGTTATAGATCTCAATGGAAGAATCAGAACTCAGAAAATGAAATGTTTGCTCCAATAGCCATACTTGAAACAATTTGTTTATTTTTGGCTGATCTCGCACACAAGTAATTCAAAGTATATCAAGTGGACGTGAAGTGTGTGATTCTGAATGAGATACTGACATAGCAAGTCTATGTCAAATAGCCACCATATTTTGTATTTGCATGATTGGACAATGTGTACAAACTGAAAAAGCCCTCTATAGCCTGAAGTAAGATCCAAGAGCATGGTATGACATTCTGTCACAATATTTACTGGAGAAAGGCTTCAAGAAGGGTTCAGTAGACAAAACCTTATTCACAATGAGGAAAGAGATGATATGTTGATGGTCCGGATTTATGTGGATAATATCATCTTCGGTTCAAAATCTTCGAAGCTATGCATAAGGTTTGCTGATGTAATGATAGAAAACTTTCAAATGTCCATTATGAGAGAAATGAACTTCTTACATGGTTTGTAAGTGAAGTAACTAGGAGATGGAATCTTCATAAGCTAGACAAATTACACAAATAAGCTGATCGGTAAATTCGGAGTTCAAGATAGCAAACCAGTAAAGATCCCAATGAATACCAACTGGAAAGTGCAGCCCAATACTGAACAGAAAACAATAGAGCATACTAAATACAAAACAATCATTGGATCCCTACTGTATCTTTCTGCAGTAGACCAGACATACCACATGCAATATTAGTTTGTACCCGCTATCAAGTCAATCCCAAGAAAGCACATTTGGAAGCAACATAGTACATACTAACATAACTCAAATGAACACCAAACATTAGTTTATAGCATCCTTCTGATAACAATTTAGTTGATCAGTAAGTATTTTAATATTGAAATTTACTTCATATTTTTGCTACCTATGTTTGGAAGTTTGTAGGTTTATTATTAAGTGTGAGGGATACCTCATTCACATTTAATGATTTTGCAGAAAAAGTGACGTCAAAAGTAAAAAGTGATCCAATTTTTTACTGTTCCAAGACAAACGTGGTATAGCACAGAGATGTCTCTGATAGACGACGCGGGTGGGGAACTCAACCGTCAAGTTGCAAAACTGATGCGCCCGTGTTGCTCACGCATCCCGCCAGACCAAGGACTTTGGAAACCCACAATATGAACCCACTTTCACACGATCTCTATCTATTCAATCTTATAAATCCCAAGTCTTTTCCTCCGCAACTTCTTGAAAGCCCTAACACTCTATTTTCTACAGTAATTGCGACCATGGAAACCACAACCTTCGGTCACGAGCCAATCTTCTCTCTCACTGGAACCACCCACGAAGAGATCCAAGAAATCCTTGACCTAGGGCTTCAAAAGTTGATCTCTCACAAGTAGCTCACAGTCATCCTATTCCAAGAAGTGGAGATGTTCTACAAGTAACTGTATCACTAAGGAGACGACCCACATGTTGCTGATCGGGGTTCGTGTTGAGAAAGTAGGGCAGATCCAGATGAAAGCATTCACAATCAACTTAAACCAGGGGATAGAGCATGTATACTCTCTCCTATGAAGGTGATCTCCTTCTTGATGCCTTTCCATCAGACTAATCTCTAGAAGAGATCAACTTAATACTAAAATTCAAATCCCAGCATATCAAGGGATAGTGCCGATCAAAGTACAAGATACCCAACACCATTGTAGAGCGAGTGATTATGAGATTGGTAAGACCATTCTACCAAATCAGCCGTGCACATTAGAGTATGATGATGGCTGTTCTCTTCTAGATGAAATGTATCTTGGAGAAATATCTACTAAACCTCCACGATAAGGAAGCCAGAAACTTCCAGGAGGGAAAAAGAGCCAAAATGGGGACGAAAATCTTCGCCATCATTCAAGACAATGTGAAAGAGTATGCGATCATCTTTGACCAGCAATCAGAGTTTCATGAGGACAAAATCCTTATCATAACAGAGCATGACACTCTGTGTGCCTTAGGATCTCACTCGTAATCTGCAAGTGAACAGATCTCTCTCTCTCTCCCTCCCATGCACGTCATACGAGACTAACTCTCAATGGCTTACAACAAGCCACTAGGGTGGTTATAGAGTCAGCTCAACCAAGGGTGACATGAAATAAGAAGCAGAAGCTGGAAGACATCGATCTTGCTTTAACCACATCTACTATCCACCATGGCCCTGACCCTATTGATACCCAGGATGTCCACATTCCAACACCTCAAAAAACTCCATCACAACCAGCCCCTCCAATTAGCAAAACGGTTGATGAAATGATTCATTACAAAAGGCTGTAAAAGATTATAAATGATAAACGATGCGAAGGATCCAGTACAAAAGGCTGTAAAAGATGATAAATGATGTTGTGGAGATAGACAGAATCACTTCCCCCCAACTCCCAGCATTGGTGCAAGAGCATATCACAGTAGCTACCACCCACTGGAAGCTACAACCGAAATATTGGGATGATGAGCTGTGACATCAAGCCAGCGAGATCACGGAGTTTAAAGCAACGATCAGAGCCCTTCAACACAAGCAACATACTACCAATAAATGTAGCAGCTGGAAAGAAGCAAAAGATCTTTTATTTCAGTACTAATAATGTAATAGATTTGTATACAATTATATCGATATAATTTATCTTTGGGTATTTCTATAATAAACTAATCAATCTTTACCTATAAAATTTCAGCCTAATGACAAAGTCTCTTTGTCCAGGATCTACACTTCTCTATATTTAAATGTACTAATTTTGTCCTCTTATGTGCTGAACTAACCGTGTTTTGAATTTATTTTAGGGGTTATTCGTTAAGAGGGAAGGATCACTTTGAGCAGAAAAGATCCTTCAATACTTTATGATCCCGCCAACAGTAGTTTTTCAACATGTAATCGATAGGTCTTGGCATCACAAGAAATTGAGAAATTGTTGGGAAATTATTGAGAAGTTATTTAGTTTTGATTGGATATCAAAACCCCGATGATAATCATGCTGCGTAAATCTAGATATGCTTGTATGTTAGGGAGCATTTTTTTTAAGTACATATATCAAGAGATGAAGGCTACATAAGGAATTAGTCTTCACCCATCAATACATGAAGAGAAGTTCTAAAGCCCAGAGCTGCTGAAGGAATGAGAAGTGTTTTGTACTGGAAAAAAAAGAGCAGAGTGTGATGTCAACCCTAGTTCTTTTGTATTGATGAACTACAAAGTCAACATACACGTTGAGTGTTTGACTTCGTGTAACATTGAATATTTGCTAAGATCTCGGAATTGAAGGAAAATGTGAAAATGTGCAGAGCTACATTGGTACGACGATGGAGGGGCAGATAACGATAAGACAAAGTTCAACGAGATGATTTCGAACGACAAATGGAGAGATTTGATTAGTGTTTCTTCCAATGGCACAATTTATATCCAACCTATAATTATTCGGAGAACTTCATCCTTAGAAGATGACGAAATATCAAAACGCTACATATTTGAATCAGAAGCATTCAAGCTCTTATAAAGCTAAAAAGACATTTTCAAATAAGGGAAATATACAACCTCTTAAGTGATTCATTCGAGCTTAATTTCTATTATACCTCGAGAAATCTAACCAATATTCTCTTAGCTTGCTAGGCATTTCATTTTGATATTTAAAGCCTACACCTAACTTCTTATTATGTGTATATGTTTCTCTTAGTTGGAAAACAACCAATCCACTGTCCAAACCCTGTAAAGGTTACGAAGAAGGAAAAGTCTATAAGTAGCATGGTTAGCGCTACTTACAACAAGAAGAAATTAGTTAAGTTCTCCATAGCATAATAAGGTTATTTCTGTGTTAGGTTACTTGCATCCGTAAGCAAGTCGTAATCCAGTTAGTGAATTAATTGATGAGTTCTTAGTTTGTAAACGTAAGGGCAGTTTACTCTGAACCACATAAAATATCGTGGTATTTAATATTAAGTACATTACATTGAATGTTAATAAACTGTCATCACACAACACAAGTATACATTTGACAGCATAGGCTTCGTGTAAACTTTCAGTAGACATCTTCTACTGAAAGAATTCTTAATACTGGATAAGTGTAAAATCGGCTAAATATTTATCAAGGTTTTCAATAAAGGCAAGTTGTAACCTCCACAATCTGCACCACGATAGTTATTAGTTTAACTAATTTATAGTTCAATTTTCAGTATTAACACTCTTATAGTCTTTTCGTTGTTGAATATTTATTAGTACCGGTCCTTCAGTACCGAGGGTTGTTATCCGATGTCTACTGACTTACGAGTAGAACCGTCAAAAGCTATGGAATAGTTTTAATTTGCTGTAACCGGTGTATTTCCCCCATACACCAGTATATCCTTGCCAGGGACCAATAGGTGCATAGGACTTGGGCTACCCTAGACCTATCTATCTGGATTTGACCTGATTCCAAAATACATTATTCTTGTTATAAAGCCTTTGGTTGTTCGCCGTTGATGAGGACCTGCCTTACAAGCACATGTCCAGGAGTCGTCCACCAGTCTTCTGGGTTAAGACGAGTCATGTCCACTCTAAAGAGTAATCAATGTGAGATACACAACATATATCTAATAAAAGAATTTAGGGAACACTCTACGTGTCTTCTTTAAAATGACTACAAATGATTGTCTCTGCCTGTTGTATATAACAAAATGTGGAACTTACAACAGTACCTAGCAAAAGGTTTTTTATTTGAATTACCGAAATACCCACACTTGATGATAAAAAGATGGAATTACCCTCAGGTATCACTCTCTATCAATAAATGCCCTTAATCTACACTCATTCATACACAAACAATTTGGGATTTTCAATCGAAATCTCATTTCTTACTAAGTTTACGAGCATTTTTCTAACTTTAGGAATCAAAGTCTCTCTCAGGAGTACTCCCCCGAGCTTGTTTTGCAGGCGAGCACAAAGGACTTGGCATACTTGAAGACCATCCGCTAATCCCGATCTATATCTCACTTACTCACTTGTCATTGACCTACCTTTCGAATATAACTTTCTAAGATTTGTTGTAATGTTAAGACCCAAACCTTAGAATTTCATATTGGAAAAAAATTGTCTTTATCACGAGAAAATTAAGTCAACTTATGAACTTTATCATAAGTTTGTTAAAACTCCAGATTGCATTAAAAATATTTCTATCGCATATTAAATGTTATTGATCATACCAGTTACTACAGATTCAGTAGAAGAAAATTTGCAAATTAAATTGATAAACTTATATTTGTGTTATACTATATCTCAATAAAGGACAAATGGGTTAGCACTTTCGTGAATTTGAAATAAGGTGTTGGAAAAACTTCTTCAAGATGTTATTGATGATTTCACTTCTCAAAATACTAGAAGGTCTAAATTATTCCAATAATTATTTAATTGTTATTTTGTAGTTTATTGCCTTTGTAGTTAATATTTTTGAAATAGCATTTATCGTTGATATTAAAGTTATACAATCACGTGAGCATGAAAAAATATTATGTGTCATAGCTAACAACAAGATTCTCAAAACTTCATTTTGAGAGTTTTTTTTTCTTTTCACCCAGGTCTTCTGAAATGTTAGGGTCGGACTGGACATGGGCATATTATATGTATCATAAGACAATATATAAATGAAATCTACATATTTGGATATAATATTATGACAATAAAAATAAATAATATATCACGATATAAATTATGGAAATCCACACCTTACCTTTCATATATATCTATCTATATTATAATACGATTTCAAAAAATTATGTCACGTCAATATTCAGTCCATGGCGAAAACAACATTGGATGTGCAAATCTTAGGACATCCACCACCCAACCCCAAAATAATCAGTCACAATTCTATTTTTAGCTATCACGTCAACTTTTTTCACTATTCACCCACAAATCAACCACAACTAGAGATGTTAATTGGGTCAAGTGGACCCAGCTAAGCCTGGCCCAACCCGGTTGAGCAAGTGGGTCGGGTTGGGTTGGGCCTCCCACTTGAGATGAGCTCCATTTAAGCTGTTATCGGAACCTGGGCTCATGCCCACCTTGGACCCAGCCCAGGCCCGACCCGAGCCCACTTGAGACCCATCTCAAGCTCAACTAAATATTATATTTATTTAATATTCTATAACTTATATTATATATTTTATATTAATCATATTTCATGTTTTATAAATAAGATTAGTAAAACTAAAAAAGAACATAATTTTATATAAGAATATAAATTGTATTTACAGTTTGTAGGTTGTAATTTATTTTAAATATTATTTGATTTTGTAAGTATAATGAATGATTTAAAACTAACATATAGAGATTTAAAAAATATGATTTTATATGAATTGTATGTTATTTCCTACCCAACTCAGTTATGGGCCTGGGCCGCGCTGGGTTCTAAAGTTCCATGGGCCGACCCGTGGCTGGGCCTACTCAGCCCAGTTAACATCTCTAGCCACAACACCCACAATTCAATCCCAAAAAATCAGCCTCAAATCAACCACAACTCATTTTTTTGTTCATTTCATCAATTTATATCATTCTTCAATTTCATATATTTATTAAATTGACATATTTGTAAAATCAAAATAAATGACTAGAAATTTGAAAGTTACTTAATTTATAAATTATTTTAATAATTTATCATGTAATATTTGATCCAAAAATATAAGAAAAAGTAATACTCATAAATCATATATATTTTGGCGTGCATGTATTGTATATTAATAAATTGTAGATATAAAATTGAGACAATTATGCATTATTTAAATATTCACCTTCGTGTCCTCAAACCCAATTATTAAACTTTTATTCTTTCAAATTTTAACAAGGCAAATTAAATTTCAATTTGACAAAAAATGTGTTCCTAAACATCAACTTTATATTAAGTTTCATAAGTAAAATAATATATTAGCATAATCCTTAGTATTTTAAAATCTAGTGCATAAAATATATTTACCCACTAAACAAAGTAAATTAAATATAATAAGAACCAATTATTTTTATAGAAAAAAAATTAGAAATTTTAGAAAATTGATGAATGTAATGAGAATGTAAAATAAAAAAATTTCCACTCTCCCGATGCAAAAGAAAAGAAGATAGATACTCGTATGAAAATATAAAATAATATAAAAAGGAAAAAATTATACAAAAATGCCATTTTCCTGTGGGCTGACGTCTCGGCCTCTACAGTCGGGCGTTCAGCCACCTTCCCCGCGGATTGCCCGGCGCCTGCACAACACACCCCTCCCCCATCCCCGTTGCGTCGTGGCCACCCTGAATTTTCCTCCAAACCCGGTAGGGATACAAATGCTCTTAGTACCGAAAAAATGGAATAAAAAAAGACCTGAACCCATGAAGTGTAAAAATACTTTTATTTACACTTTCAGAACATATGCCACCTTAGCTTAACACATAAAGTATAAAAAATCGATAAATAATCTTAAAATAGGTTTAGCTATGGGCTTTCATAAGTTACATCACATTGTTTAGCATCAGATTCAACAAAACAAGACATGATTATGTTCCTTCTTTGGAAAATATTGATATCAGTTCATAGAGATGTCAATTTGGCCTGAAATTCATGTGTTGACCCATTTAACCCGACAACTCGACAGGGTTAGGGCTGAAAAATATAACCCGAAAAAAATCTCAACCCGAATGACCCTAAACCGAATAACTCGCAACCTGATAGGGTTGGCCCGAAGATAGCCCGAGCCCAATAGGGTTGGCCCGAAAATTAGCGAGTTCTCATTCTTTAGTTTTCAAAATTCATTACTTTAGTTTTTTCAAACTTTTGAAAGTTAGTATGGTAAGATTTTTTTTTTCAAATGTATGTAAATATGAATTTTTATTCAATATCGAAAGTTATATTTATCATTTCACCTTTTTACATTTTACTATAACATTTAATATATAATGTTTATATTCATTTTTTTATAAAAAAAGATATTTTTTTATGAAAAATGTATGTTTTTCTCTAAGAGTTACGTATTAATTTTTAGTTGAAGCGACATTTATTTATGGATGTATTTCTTTGTTAGAAATATATAATTATTAAGATTAATATATTAATTTAAAAATCATAAATTTTTTTGAGCCCGATTAACCCGATGGGTTAGAAGCCCGAAATCCGATAATTTAGGTTTAGGGTTGAGAATTTATAACCCGAAAAAAACAATCCAAATGACCCGTAACCGATTAGCTCGACAACCCGATAAGGTTGGCCCAAATTCGAGCAGGTTGGTCCAATTGACATCCCTACAAGTTCACATGGAAGATATCTTTATCAATGGTGTACCCATTTAAAAGTTGAAGTAAATTTATGTACATACATGTACCTTTTGGCGGTGGGCTTGAGATAGACCACTTTAACAATTATTTCTGGCTAATTAGAAGAAGAATTGGTATAAAGGTTTACCATAATTTCCTTGCACGGGCAACGTTGATTCAACTAATACCATTGTGCCTTCCTCCATTCAAGCATGGATTAAATTGACAATAAATTGACAATTTTGAATTTTTTTGAGATAATAATTTAGAAGCAGAATTTGAGACAGAGACACGGTTGAATAGAGAGAACAAGTGGCCTAGAGATAATATCTTCGGATGGTGGGGTTGAATGGCTGAACTCTTATCATAGGAAGCAATTAAATGAAAACAACTCCATGATTATTTTTTTGGATAAATATCATTTATTATCCTAACATTTGTCACTGACAATAAATATCTCACAAAGTTAAGTACACGAAGTTTCTTAAAATTTACGTTTGTGTCCCAACAAAAATATTCCATCGCCCAAATGATAATGTGGCACAACAAAATTTACATGTGACATTTCTTACGTGTCCCCAAAATATTACATGAAGTTCTTTAACAAAAAATACGTGATTTAAACTACATATATTATTAGGTGAGAGCTAGAATACCCTTTTTCAGAAAAATGGATATAACTAGTATCCATTTTTATAAAGGATAAATATCAGTTTAACTTTTAAACTATATGCATAGTTCCAAAAATATCATGAAATATTGATAATATTAATTAAAAGCATGGATTATGACATTTTTGTTACAATTTCAATTATCCGGACATTGATTGATATTATCGATAGTTGATGATACATTCAAAACTATTAACATAGTTTAAAATTTAAATTGATATTAACCTTTTTTATAAATATGTAAATCTCATATCCATTTTCAATCTTAGAAAACAATGGGCCATATTTGAGATGTGATGCATGACTCTTACACAAGTTTGTGTAAGAGTTAAAGAGGGTAATCATGTATTTTCAAAAATTCAATGATTATGTTTTTTAAATCGAAATTGAGTTGAATGTTTTCCAGTTGCGTATATCATAATTTTGTGAATTAGGGCATCCACAACGTATCCCTTGTGGCCTATCCCTCCAAAAGGTAGGCACGGGAGACGCATTACGGGAGGGATGAGGGAACGGGCGACTCTCAACAGAGGAAAAAGGCGAGGGACAGCCCGCCACGCGCCCTCCCTCCCATGGCAAATGGGAAGGGCGCGTTGCACCCACTCGCTGGGCGTGCGAGTGGGCGTCTAAGCAACATGATTTTTTTTTTTAAATTCGAAAAAGTCAAATTTATAATTTTTTTTCCTATACTACCGTTACCCAAAGATTATGCCATTTTTTAAAATTATCCCACCATTTCTATCCCCTTATAAATACTTCATTCCTCGCTTCATTTTTCACACAATTTCTTCTTCATCTTTTACCATTTCTCTCTCAATTTCTTCTTCTTCACACATATACTGTATTTTCAAAAAATCCACTACGAAAACCAACGACGAGATTTGTTCTTTCGTGAGGGCTATGGTCTAAACACTCTAGGTTCTGCCTAGTCGCCAACGCACCCCACGTCGATGCCCCAAGGGGCATATGCTTACGACATCCCCACCCAGGCGTTGGATGACACTCAAATCACCGACGATCCGTTCTCACGCGACGTTCGAGCGATGTACACTACATAAGAAACGATTGCGAATCTTCGAGCTATACGTTGACACAAATGAAGATCCGGTCATCATAAATAAGAACCGGTCATCATAAATAACCAAACATCCGGGGTTTTTCGGGAGAGAACTGCTGATGCATACAACGTATGCTGTCCGGAATGCACCTCGACTTGCACGTACAAGAAGCTCCGGTCTCATTTAAAGCAAGTCAGCCAAGAAATTTCCAAGTTTTGCGACATCTACAACAACTTGAAAAAAGAATGGCCAAGCGGCGCAATCGAGATGGATATTCGAAATCTGCCATTCAAGTCTACCAATACAGAAACCACAAGCTATTCAGTACGTTGCAACTTGGGAGAGGGTCCGAAACATCGCGGGTGTCATAGAATTGGGGTTGAAGCGCACAAAGCATACCTCGAGCGGACACTACTCAACAAGGAACGGAGAAGGGTCCACGGGAGAAGTGAGTGGGGGAGCTTCTAGTCGAGTCGGGCCCATCCGGTCGAAACGAATGCGGCGAAGAGAAAGGGAAAAGTGTCGACCTCGAGCAGTGCGTCAACTCACTGGACTTAGAGGCATTGAAGACGGCCAACAGAGGTCTCATGTACAACGTGTTGCTCATAGCATAAAGCAAAAATACGAGTACTATGACGCCTTAACAATTGGAAGTGCACTGAAGAATGATCAACAATCTTCAGCGGGATTTGGATGTGCCACTGAATTATTAGTATTTCGAATTATGTAACTTTATGATTTTAATGATGTAATTTTTTGTTTTTTAATTATGTAATTTTAGAATTTTGATTATGTAATTTTTTATTTTTAATTATGTAATTTAAGATTTTTAAATATGTAATTTTTTATTTTAATGAAATTCGCGATTTTATTTATAACAAAATTTAATTTAATTAGATATATAAGAAATGAATTAGAAATTAAAAGATGGGATCCATGATTATTGATGGCGAAGAGATAAGGGATAAGGATGTATTGTTAGTTCTTAAGAAATTTGATCGTAACCTATGTTTGAATACTTTATTTGACTATTGGATTTATAACCTAGAACAATGTAAAACTTGAGACTTTTCAAACAAATTATGTGTTATTGTATATTTATTAATTAGCAAATTATTTTAGCAGTTCATTACTTAGCTCTGTTGCTTTATTTGTTGAAAACAGGTGTCGTGTTTTGACTAGGAAAAAGGAAACAAAAACTGAATCAGCTATCAAAAGCAATACAGAGAAATACCGACGGACATGAACACAAGGACACCAACGGACAACACCCGTGGGTGACAGCGACGGACAACTTCCGTCGGTAATTCTCGTGCCCGTTACGCGCGTCGTCTTTGGCGTCAAGGAGCGACGGGCGCTTCCGGTCGGTATTCCGTCGGTAAAATTCGCCGACGGACGTGTCCGTCGGTAAATTTTTTTACCGACACGCCTCTTCTTGACGTGCTCTTTCCGTCGGTAAACAGTTTTACCGACGGAATTTTGAAAATTACCAACGGATTTGTCCGTCGGTAAAACGCGTGTTTCTTGTAGTGCTTGAGGAAGAGATGAGATAAAAAATAGCATGAGACCCATGAATAGTTGAATGGAAAAGAAGGTGAAGGGACAACGCTTTGATGAACTTAATAACGGCCCAATATTTCACTAATAATTTTCATACATTCACTCATTCAATTTTCTTACACAGTATGCCTTGAGGGAGTGACATTGAATTCAAATCCATCCAGCAGCCACTTAAGTTTATAGACTGATAGGATATATCCGAGTAGCCAGGCCCAACCTAAATGGGCCTCAACAACAGACCTCGGCTCATTCAGAGTTTGGGCCAACAAAGAGCCAAGACCCAACTCCCGAGGAGTCTAGAAGCTCGGCCCACTTACGCCTGCCAGCTCAGCTCGGCCCACTTGCGCCTACCAGCCGCCAGTTTAGCCCACTTGCGCCTGCCAGCTCAGCTCGGCCCACTTGCGCCTGCCAGCCGCCAGTTTGGCCCACTTGCACCTGCCAACCGCCAATCCAGCCCACTTGCGCCTGCCAGCTCGGCTCGACTCCCAAGGAAAGCCCATTCTCAGCATGGTGCAGTTCCCAAGTAAAGC
>JAYDZE010254402.1:0-19724 GCA_034509125.1 Monilaria moniliformis
ATTTATAAATAATAAAAATTACTAAAATACCCCTGCATTTTTTCAAAATTGGTGGGGGGCCCATGGACCCCCCATACTTCTATGTGGCTTCGCCACTGATCATAGTTAATATGGTCATGTGTCATTAAAATTTTAATTAATTTAAGTAGAAATGGGAGGAAAGTAAATTCATTTTTTTTTGGTTTTGTTAAGTACCAAAAACATGAATTAACTTCTTTTTTTATTTCGTGCATTATCTATATTTTATTAACTTTCATTTCGTAATTAGTTGAATTTGATTCTGATATGGAATGGATTATAAGCGGTTGTACTAAAATAGATTCGTATAATGATTATATATAATCATTATAATGACATCCTTCCAATAGTTATGATGATTAACATTGTTAAGCAATCTAAATCGTAGTAATACAAAACAATGATGAAACATAGTTATAATGAATTTCTTATGATGATATATGTTATATTTTTATGTTGATTCATTATATAATCTACATCGTACAATGATATATTATTTTGTATTACGACGAAATTTTATTTTATACTGATAAATGTATTATTATATAATAATAAATTATGTCCCCTATAATGATAATGCTCTTATATTATTGTTGATAATTATAAATTATAATGATGAAACATATTTGTTATAAAGTTTTTGTTTAAACTATAAGATGATAATCTCAGTCAGTTAAAATTTATTTGCATTATCGATATTCATTATAATATTATGATAAATTTTCGAAACAATTAATATAGACAGATATAGTGGAGTCAATTAATCCATAAAACAATTAATATTATGCGCAATTTTCAGAACAATTAATGTGAGTAGATTGAGTGAAGTTAATGACTCCATAAAATAAGGAAACAATCATATATAAAATCTTGCATTAAATTTTTCGTCTCTATTTAACTTTCCGATATGGGTTCTCAACTGTGGACTAAAATTGTAATTTTCTGCAAAGTTGAATTATAATCAAACGAAAATTTAGGCCATTTAATTTTAACATGGCTTCAAAGTCGTTTCAACTCGATCCTATAATTCAAACCACCAAAGTTTTTCAAGAATCAAATCTAGCTAATGCTAAAACCCAAAGTTTAAAGTTTCGAATTCTCCAAAACTAAACTAAACTCCAATGCAACAGTAAAATAACGGTTCTTCAATTTTCAGCTAACTCTTGTCTTGCTTTTCTTCTTCCCAAGTTTTGTTTTTTTAATGTTAGTGTAAGTAAGAGCGAGTGCGTGAAAGTGAGTGTTCAAAAATTGTGTGATTCTTCTTCAATTGGCCGATCATCCTTGTGTGCCCCCTTACAAAAACCGAGACACCAAGGAGGTTTGGGTGTTGGTGATTATATAATCAGAAATGCCTCTCTTTTATTCAAATGGTGGTGGAGATTTGCGGACGATCAAAGAATGCTGTGGAAAGATATTGTGGAGTCCAATCATGGAATTAAATACCTTGGGGATTTTCATCTCTTGGATGACAAGAACCGATCAAGTATTTGGGGGCAGATAACATACTTCAAGAGTTTCAATAAGGAAGTGCAAGGGGTGGAGGTGGAAGTTTCATTGGAGGAGGTGTCTTTTTGCCTGGGAAGAGGAATCACTCGGTGACCTTATCAACGTCGTGAATCATAAAAGATTAAGCGAAACACGAGTGATCTTAGAGTATGGATGAGTGATAATTCGAGTTCCTTTTCGGTCTCTAACTTTGTTTGCAGGTTACCAAGCTCATGGATAATTGGAGAACTCGTCAAGCGCCCAGGGGAGACTCGCATGGAGGAATATTTCCCCACCAAGAGCACAACTTCAAGTCTGGTTCCTCCTCCAAGGAAAACTCAACACAAGAGAGAGACTTGTATCGAAGATGATCGGTGTATGCTTTGCAAAGAAGAGTCGGAAACTATCGAGCACATTTTCTTCTGCTGCAAACCTTCTAGCAGCCTTTGGTAATACTGTTGCAGTCGATGGAATATTTCTTCTTGCCTGCCCAAAGATCCAAAGATCTGTCTTTTGTCCTGGACAGGCGCTCCTTCAGAAGATTCGACAAGATGCTATGGACTTCAATGTTCTATGTCATTGTGTAGTTGATTTGAGACATTAGAAATAAAGCGGCGTTCCAAGATTTCAAATCTAACTGGGAATTCGAGAAGAAACGTATTTTGTGGCGTCTTGGAACATGGACAAAAGAGTGGCGTTCGGAATTCCCTTTAGCACCAGAGATGCTGATGGATAACTTGGATGAGGTTAGGGGCTGGCCGGATCCAAGGAATCCACGGAGAGGTATGTTCAGGTGATGGTTGGTTCCCCTTGTTTTCTTGTCTTTTCGGTGCTTCTTTGGATCTTAGCTCTTCTTCCTGTGCGGGAGTGCTGCTTGGGGATCGTCGTTGGGTCTTGTTTGTGTCTGTTTTGCTTTTATTTTCCTTCCTATGGTGTTGTTCTGTTAGGCCGTCTTGCTGTTGCTGTGCTGTGTCTTGTTCTTTTGCGTGACAGTGGTTTTTTTGTGTTGGGTGTCTGCTTTTCGCTTTGGCCCTTTCCTTTGGCAGTTTGCACAACAGCCTCTCCAAATGCCCTTCTTTAAGCTTTAGCCCCCCATTTTTCTTTCTTTTGTTCCAACACCTTCATCCTTAATTTCTTAAGTTTCTACATCCAAATATGAAGATTATATTCAATAAAGCAATTAATAGCAACAATTTAGCTACATCAGAAGCGTAGGATATAAAGTTCAGAATAGCACGTTCTAAACAAATATCAAATAACATGATCATCGATCATCCAATGTGTCAGATTAAAGATAACATCTCTACTTCCTACATATAATGCAAGAAACTGCTGCAAAATAGAAAAATATTATATAACAAAACACTTTCCCACCGTCCTTGGTGATTGGATGCTTCATAATGGAGAGTATTTTAAAGAGAGAAGGCATTAAATAAGTACACAATTATATATTTTGCTTCTTTATATATATCTAAGAATGATTTCTTATTTGTCATTGACAATGTAGGAATGACAGAGATGAAAATATAGCTAAGTCATCTATAATCTATATCTATGTTTAGAAAAAGTACATACTCGTGTTCCAATACTCGCATAAGTAGAGTTGTCGATAGAAGATCTCAAGTACGAATTCAGGAGCCATATAATTTATTTTTCCAAACATGTACAAACAAATATTTATTTGTGTGATAATAACAAATTTTTGTCATTGCACTTAAATATTTATAAACCTAATTTCTATAAAAACATGACATACTCAAAGGGTACGCACATGCTGGTTTCTATCATGTAATTAAAACTTTAAAGCAAATTAATGAGATCATAATTCAGAAAATGGAGTATGGTTTTAGTAGGAGGTGGGCCCTAGATGCTTTTCTTTATTTTTTGGACCACTTTTGGTTGAATAATTTTCACATCTTAAATTTCTATCACAAAATTTGTTTGTTAGTCTTAAGAAAGTAAACTTATTAAGACTGCTCCAGTAGTTTATAATTGAGAGTTTGGATTCACCCAACAAATAATTGTACGGCATATCACTATTTTCCAATCACTATTTGCATGAAAGCCAGACTTTGAGTTGCAGCGACTAGGACCACAAATATGCAATTAATTAACTTCTTATATAACCAAACTTTATAATCGTTCCCTCCCAAAAAATACTGCTTTTTTTTTTTTGTGGTGTTTCATAAGATAGTGTATCGTTTTTAACTTCTTTTTTTGACACATTTCCTTTATATTTTACCATCATTTTACATATTTATTTACAAAAATTAAACATGACCCATCATTATCTATATTAATTAATACAAAAAATAAAACTTGGGGTCAATACAAATCACATTACCTAACCTTTTGTTAAAGTTCGTGTCGCACCAAAATATATGCTATCTTTTGAAACAAGGAGTACTGATTTCTTGATTAATTAGAAATTAAATATATCATGTTCTTTCAAATATGTTCCAACAATGAAGACGCTCTTTGTTAATAGAAGGTCTATGTTTCAACCTTTACTCATCTCTCAACTAAAAAATAGCAAGTCATATTATAATAAGCAATAGGAATATAACAAACGTCCAAGTTCATGAAGTTGATGTTCATGGACCACAAATGATGTTTTAATCTATAAGTTTTATTATATGTTTTAGTATTACTAGTAACTAGTCACTGCCTAGCACATAATTACATAAATGTACTAAACATAAATTTATTAAATCTTGTGAAACAATAGACAAATTTTTTGGTTGAAAAAAAAACAAGAGTATTCCAAGAGTTTTGACGTAATTAAGGTACTTTGAATTATAAAGAATTGTGCATGACCTAAAGAGACTTGTATCTTATATCAAATTTAAATAAAATATTTTCTAATTTCCTAATCACACCTGGAAACCATGCAAGAAAAGTTTTGAGCTGAGGAAATGTTATCGACGGAGACTGAGGCCTACATTTTTAGGGCACGTTACGATGGCCTTATAAGGACATGCCAACACGAACAGAAACATGATAAACTGCAGGGATGGGTGAAGTTAGACTCAACGGCGCTTCTTCCAAACACCATATGATAGGGGGCGACGGCCCTAACAGTTACGCTCGCAATTCTGCATACCAGGTGTTTTATACATTTCCCCAATCGTCTCTTCTCTCTTCTTCAATAATCTAAACTCTAGTAGTTTCCTTCATCTCCCACAGAAGGAATTGCTGGTTTCTGCACAGGATTTGCTTCCAGAGCTTATCTCAAAGCATCTCGATACAGAGAGCCCTCACAACCCGTTCCGCATCGCGGACTTGGGGTGTTCCGTCGGCCCCAACACCTTCTTCGCAGTCGAGAACATCATCGATGCCGTCAAGAGCCGATACAGATCCCACCGAGATCACGCCCCCGAGTTCCACGTGTTCTTCAACGACGTCATCGGCAACGATTTCAACACTCTCTTCAAGCTGCTGCCTGCGCCGAGGAGTTACTTCGCTGCAGCCGCGCCCGGCTCGTTCCACGGCCGCCTGTTCCCGAAAGCGAGCATCCATTTCGCGCACTGCTCCACCGCGCTTCACTGGCTGTCGAGGACTCCGGAGAGCTCGAACAAGGGGAGGATTCACTATGCAGGAGCGGGGAAGGAGGTGAGAGACGCGTACGTGGCTCAATACGAGAGGGATATGGATGCTTTCTTGAGCGCCAGAGGCGAGGAGCTCGTAGCCGGAGGATTAATGGTGCTGCTTTTGATCGGATTTCGTGATGGATATGTTCTTGGTTCTGATTCTAGCATTGGTGAAGCTTTTGGTATACTTGGATCGTGCCTCTATGACATGGCCAAGATGGTGAGTTGTTACGAAGAATAAATCACGAAAGCAAGAACCAATTCGTCACTATGTGACTGCCTGCTGCCAAGCTAGAGATTTTCTTCTTCACTATGATGTTTGTATATAATCTAACTGTGTTAAGGATTCTGCCGGAACTGACAAACAATTGGTGTTTAGCAACTGACTAGTTACTGATTTGAGTGTTGCAGGGGAAGATAGGTGAGGAGGAGGTGGATTCTTTCAACTTGCCTTTTTACTATCCGTCTCCGACGGAGCTGGAGGCGGTGATTGAGGCGCACGGGGTGTTTTGTGTGGAGAGAGTGGCGGAGATGGCTGCTCCGATGAGGGGCGAGCCGGATCCTGCAAGTGTGGTGGCTCATATGAGAGCTGTGATAGGGGTGCTTGTTGAGGGGAGGTTTGGAAGTGGAGTTGTGGAAGAGCTGTTTGAGCTGCACTTGAACAAAGTCTTGGAGAGGCCCATTGTTGACGAGAGGCACCACAAAGAGACTATCTACTTTGTCTTCCTCAAAAGGAAGGCCTCATGATTGTCAAAATTGCATTCATTGTAACTATAATAAAGGTACTCTGTATGGTTTTGGAATTTCTACTTCACGAAAAATAGCACATGGCAGCTTCATTTATTTATTTATTTTTGAGTCCGAATATATATGTTTTACGTGTGATACTCTCATGTGTAATAAAATTAAACAAATTTATAAATTGAATGTTGTTCAAAAAGTAGATTAACCATAAACTACTACAAATAAAAAAAAAACAAAACAAAAGATAGTTAAGAGAGGGGGCGTATCAAACACCGAATTTGGCTTTATTTTGTAAATGTTCTTCTTATTGATTGGTTCCTCACCGTTCTTTAACGTGATATGTCACACACAATTTTTTTCTAATTCCACCAACAACATGCTTATCACTATATATGGTAAGACAACTGAAATACATCTCACTATTTAATTTTTTATTTTAAATAAATAAATAAATAAATAAATAAATAAATAAATATATATATATATATATATGTATATATATATAATTAAATATATAATCCCTTGCATTTTAAATTGGTTCCCATATAATCTTTGTCATCTTCTCGATTGGTGAAACACCAATTGCAAAAAAAAAAATTAAAAAAATAAATAAATAAATAAATAAGTAAAAGAAAACATTGGTATTTACTTAGAAAAATTGGGAAGTGAAGTCGAAATTGTCATATGAATATAATTTCGTGATTTATTTTATTATTATCCATTTATTAAATTTTATAGTAATTTTTTTCAACTCAATCATATAGGCTAGCACTTTCTGGTCACTTGAGCAACCCCACATCCACGCTTTCCTGAATCTTCTTCCATGGCCGTCTCCCGCTGCTCGCTCGCACTTCCGCCGCAAACTGCAGACCCCCTCTTCACCGCTGCGTCTCTTCTCGCACCACCACTTTCGGCTCTCTCTTACCCCCCTTCGCGGCGACTCAAACCCCGTAATTGCTGCTTTTCTCCGCTACTCTCCACTACATCGCCGCTTCGAGGTGATTCATTTCATCAGTCTCTGCACATTATATTTGACTCAATTTGCGACTATCTCTTGTTAACTCGGTGTATTTACAAATTTAGGCGGGCATTTGAAATTTGAATTATGCAGCTGTGGACGTTTGCTCTCTTTCCCCCTTTTGATTGTCTGATGAATTATATTTTGGGATTATCTGACTGTGATGCTATTATGTTAAGTAGTTGATGATAATTTGAAATTGCGGGTGCTTTCGTCGCCTTTAACTTTTTCTAGTTAGAGTATTAGTGCAGCTTTCTTTCACTTGGTGCAAGTAGGGTCTATTATAGTGATAACAAGTAGTAATTGCTTGATCGAGCTATGAATGAATTCAAGTATCTTCGAAATAGTTGCTTGGTGGAACTATGATTGACTTATTTTTGATTTCCTGATTTCTTATGAACTGAGAAACTTGCTTCTTGAATATGACGAATAAGTTCTCTACTCGAACCTTTAGTTAAGAATCAGTAGTGCATCATCACAACACAACAATACTAGTTTAGGGTTACTACTAAACTTAAAAGGAGTGAGCTGAAGAGTATCTAAGCCAAGGTTAATTTCAATTCATTTTCACCCACCCGAACATTTCATATTCTAACTATAGAAGTGTGGTGAAGTTTGGTTAATTGAGCCTATTATTTGGAATTTGATTTTGTGATCTTGAATCTAGTTACCATCAATTAAGAATTTATAGTTCTCAGAAGAAAATGTAGTAGTATGTTACAGTTCCCATAATGATGTTAATTGTAAAACGCTTCGTGCCTGTGTTAGATACTTGGATTAGATTATATGAAACATCAGTTTCTGATCATGTGTTTCAGTTTCTGAAGATTTCTTGCATCTCTTCTCCTTGCAGTGAAATCTAAACCAAACGAAGCAGAAGCCAGTCCTCTTGCATATACCTTTACTGAGTTCAAGCAGTTGCTCCTTCCAGTCATAGACCGTAACCCTTATCTTACAGATGGTACAAAGCAGGTGTGTTCCTTTTGTTTTGTTTCGAGAGAATCTTAATTGCATATTATGGTCACCATTGTATGTAGGTGTAGACTCGGAGGTCTCTAGCAACTCTGTTCTGATTTTAAACTGTAGATATTCCTTGTTAACTGTTAAGTTACATTAGGATTTGCCTTCAATTTTTCTTTTACTTTTCCCTAGATACTTATCCTATGCTTGCATGGTAGTATAGTCCTTTGTCCCTCATATTCATCTAGTGTCAAAATTTGTTGTTTTTTCTTAATTACTAATCATTTGCTTGTGTGCTCTGATATCCCAGCTTCAATTTCTTTTCTTGAACTGCTCCAACTAATTAACAACCATTAATAAGAGATGCTAGAACTTTTTTTATCATGTAAAAGCAAAAAAAATAAAAAATCATTAATTCCACACTTTGCTATTACTATATCTTTTGGGCAGTTTGAGTAAATGTTTACAGGTTAGAGACCCATTCTGCTGGATCAGATTGTTGGATAAAGCTATTTATAGCTTAATGCTTACCTTGTGATTCTCCTATGTGTTTGTGGCTATACTTATAGAACTAGCATTGCTTTAATAGGCGACATCAACAATTGCTGCTTTGGCAAAGAAATATGGGGCTGAAGTAACAGTTGTAGGTATGGTCATCAACTCAACCTTTCTCTTATAAATTTCTGCAAAACTAACTGGTGGGATGTGGTTGGAGGGGAGAACTTACATGCTGCAGAATTTTTTGATGCTGGATTCAAGAAATATAGAACTTAATGTTCTTTGCAGTTATTGATGAAAAGGAGAAGGAAACATTATCGGAGCATGATACTCAACTAGCTAGTATTCGCTGGCATTTATCTGAAGGTAAAATTTTCTCCATAATTGGATCAGTTTCACTGCTTGAAGTTTCTTTTTGTTATTGTGTTTATGTGTGAATATGCTTTCTTGAGAACCTCCTTGTTTGAGAATATCTTGCAGCAGACCAAAATTTCTAACTGGGACTGTATATGGCTTGATTCTTCCAACAAAGACGCAGTATATGTGATCAGAATCTTATCTTTATAGATGATTGCTGAGTTCATACATTTCACTTGGAATAAACAAATGCACTTATTGGGGCAATGTTGGTTGACTTGTTTTTTGTCAAACAATACAGGGGGCTTCCAAGAATTCAAGCTGTTAGAGCGACTCGGAGGAGGAAACAAGCCAACTGCAATCATCGGAGAGGTTGCTGATGAAATGAATATGGATTTGGTGGTCATGAGCATGGAGGCCATCCACTCCAAGCACGTCGATGCAAACCTGTTAGCGGAGTTCATCCCTTGCCCGGTCTTGCTTTTGCCTCTATAATAATTGTTGGCCATGGGAGGTAGTTTTGAGTTACGGAATGTCACTGAGTTATTAGAAATTGTTTTTCATCTCTTTTTGATTTAAGGAACCAACTACCATCCACTTATCAAACTAGTGGATTCCTCTATGGAGGAATAAATTCAGTGACAACAGGGCTTGTTTATGTTTTGAATTATGTGTATATTTCTTTTATCAACTTTTTATTTGGATGTTCTATTTATTTTCATTTTTTAAAGCTGCATGAGTTGTGAAATGATAACAAACTTGTACATCATATTTCATTTCAGATTATTGATGTTATTGTTGAAACCATCAAGCAGTATTCACAGAGGAGATAATGCGATGCGGTCGGCTTCGACACTGCCTTCATATGCATGCATATTTCACATTTGTTTTAAAGATTGATAACTGAAAAAACGAAATTAATTCAGTCTTCATCAGAAAAGCGGATGTTCCCAGTTTATGCAATAAATGTTATGTTTCAGAATAAATTGTCTAACTTCTAATAGGCTAGGCTAATAAATTGTCTTTTTTTTGTCTGTTTTCTGGTTACAAATTATAATTTTTAGTATCGTTGTAAATCAGTAATAATTTTGGTATAATAACTTTAAGTGGTGAGTTCATAATCATGATATGCAACTATTATAAATGGTATGAAAAGAATATAGGTCACAATAAATATAAAATAGATATATCTTTAATGCTTTTTGTTTAGCAGAAATTTGAAAAAAGAAAAGAATGAAATGAAACAAACATGCCTTAAATATTTTCTTATTTATTTCCTGAAAACTAGACTATTTCATTTCAGCGATATAGATGGATATATAATATTTACTTTTGTCATATTTCACTTAATTCTTTATCAAGTAAAAAAAAAAAAAAAAACAGATTAATTCTTTATTTGAATAAATTTATTGTTTCCATGAACAGGTTGTTAGAATGAATTATACATGTAGGGTTGTTCGTCTTCTAAGTGTAAACGTTTAGAGAATTATCGAAGTTCTCGTATTGTTTGTAATGGCAATAGGAATTAGATCTATCGACTATTTATACGTTTCATTTGGAGACCATATCCCCGTATTTACAAATAAGTCTCTAAGATTTCTTATAACTTTAATTTAACCCATAACAAAATAGAAATTATTCAAAATGGTATCTGCATATTAGTCCCTATACATTTATAAATGATTGTTCGACCCTCGTAATTATATAAACTTATTTGATCACTTAATCAGGTCGTTCGATAGATAGTGATTAATATATGACTGCCTAACGGATTATGTTGGACCATAATTGTATGTTCCAACAATCTCCCACTTAGGCCAACATAAAAGTTACCAAATAATCGTATATTACCTAATTTGCGCATTTACTATCTATATCAATCATTTCATCCAATCTGGTTTACTAAACACGTCAATACAGAACCACAGAAGTTTAAGTCACAACACGTATACATGACCAAATTCATCAATGATCACATATATTAACACATTTAGCAACACAATTAAAATATAGGTGCGCAACATGAAAATTACATACTATGTGATCTAGTGCATCCCTATTTCCAATTGGTCCTCTGAAGTCTTGAGTGAGATCAGAAAATACAAAGTATAATTCATAGTAACTGAAACCAAAATAACTGAAGTGTATAATACATTAACTGACACTGAATGTCATTACATGGATGAACATTTAACTCCCACTAAACTAAAGTATCATAGGACCGAACGCCTGTGTGAGAAACATGCTCATGAAAGATCGATGACAGTAAACCCTTAGTGAAGGGATCCGCGATCATGAAAGTTGTTCCTAAATGTTCAATTGATAATTGTTTACTCCTAGTCTACAGTCTGTCATTCCAAATCTTGCCAATACTTTATCGATGTAGCTCTTTTGTGATAATCCAAGTACACCTAGGGAACGATCTCGATGTATCTGAATTTCTAATACAAAAGAAGCCTCATCAAGATCTACGAATCAGATTTTATTATTTATGTTTTTATTTTCCTTTAGCCTTATTTTATCAGTTCACATGTTTATGTGTGGCTAGTTCCTTTTATCCTAGAGTTAGGGTGTAGATATATGATGATTATTGAACATATTTTAGATTAATAAATATAGACCATTTATTTCTTTTCATGTTTTTGGTGTTCTTGTTTGCTTAATTACTTAATAACCAATTGTATGGTTTATTGCATTAGTTTGATATCTAAAAATATTAATGCTTGAATGAGAACATGGAACATGTTTTTCAATATTAGTTCTTTTGGGAGTTGCATATTTAAGTATGACTTGGAGACAGTAGTCTTGCATGATATACTGTTTATTCACTAGAGTAGGTTTAAGCTTCAATAGTGATTGCCTTAGGAAGAATTGAGTCCTTGAATTATTAATTAATCTAAAATTGTTATAATATGATTTTGTTGAAATCGAAGCTCTAGAGTATGCAAATATTTGTCCTAGTTTCCAATATTTTCGCACATTTATTTGTTTATTTGCATACCTTTTAGTTATTAAAGTAACATTTTCATTCCATTAGTCTAGATAGATTATTATAGTTTAGGATAGTAGTCGGTAATATTAATACAATCTTTGTAGATACAACCTTACTTACTATTTCACATAATAGCACTCGTGCACTTACGGCATGTTAAATAATTTAGTGAACAGTACTGTGAGAATTAAATTATCAAAGAGAATGAAAGAAGCAATGAGATTAAAGTAGAATAAGAAAGCGATAAATCTAACTAAAGTACTACCCATATGAATTATCTGGACGAAGATAAAAGAACCATGTAAATTTTACTAGGCTGAAACAAATTATTCTAGATGCTAAGAGACAAATCATGAGTCTTATCTAGAATTTTTGGGGGGAATATTTGTCAAAATAGTTTTTCAGTACCAAGTAAGACAAGACAACACAATCTAAACATACCCAAATTCGCTCTGAATCTAATACATGCCGATTATTTTGACTATATCTCATTCGTTATTGTATAGATTGATTTGATTCTTATGCCCAAAACATCAGATGTTGCGTGGTGACCATCTATTCATTTGAGTTTTTCACCTAATAACCTCAGTATTTTTCAAATCACAATCACTTATGGTGGTAGCCTTCTAAGCAAGTTTTCAAATAACATAAAAATTATACCATCGGTCCAATAACACATGAGATATGGTCAAAATAGTCCACACATGACCCAAGTTTGAGTGAATACTTGATACATTTTAGTTTTATGGGCCATGCTACAATTGGACCGTCAACCCAATTAATTATTCATTTTCCGACCCATTAACCACACGTCAAGTGATAAAACTAAAGCCCAAATCAAAGAAGCTCCCGCCAAATTCTAAAACCGGTTATACCCGGTAGCAGAGAGAGTAGCCAGTCACTCATATAAATATTCCCCAAAGCAAAAATTTAACTTGTCTCCAAGCTCAATTTATTTGTGTTTAATTATTAATTTATTTTGTGTCGGGTGCTCTTCCGCTTGTGACATCCAATTCTCGCTTCGCTTGTGCTTACCTTTCTTCGGTTTCTGACATTTTTCCTTTCTACTCCTTTTCAATTCTGCTGCCCCTCCGTTCCATGAAGTTTGCTCTGCGTGCGGCTCGATCCGGGGCGTATTTTAGCAACTCCAACTGTGCGGAATTCTTCACGTCCTTGCCCGTACAATGAGTGCGGTGAACATTACCAACGTCGCCGTGCTCGACAATCCGGCATCGTTTTTGTCCCCTTTCCAGTTTGAAATCTCGTATGAATGCGTTACTCCTCTCAAAGACGGTAATTGTTTACCCTTTTCTGTTGTTATTTTCGTGCTTAGTTGAGTTAGATGTCAATATTTTGCTCTATTAGCTCAGGGATTAATTAGGGATACTTGATTTTAGGATATGCGTGTTGGACTTCTTTCCTTTTGGCGGTTGTGTGTTATTTGATTTGCCGTATTAGTTGATTCTGATTGTAAAATCTTTGATTTTTTAGCTAAGAAATGTAGTATCAATTAAGTGTGAAGGGAAGAGTTGATTTGGGTGTTTTTAACGGTGAATTAGGGTTTGTAATTCATAAGCTTCTAAGAGGATTTCTACAAACATAGATGTTCAGCTATTGGTAATGGATTTAGTCCCTTAACTACTAGATTGGCAGAAATCAGTGATGGAGCTTAGAGAGAAACCTATTAGAAGGCAAGGTAAATCCTACACCATGTTTTTTAGTTGACTTTTGGGAACAGAGGGTGGATTCATTGACTACATGGGTTGTAGGCTCTGTTTTGCTATTTAGAAACTCTCCTTGATTTCATGTAAAAAATGTTTAAGACAGGATGATGATTATTCTCTCACAAATTCACGAAAACACCGCACTTGTAAAGTTCGCTAATCTTGCCAGACATAATTGAAATCGTTCAAGTTTCACTGATTCATTAAATTCGAAAATGAAGATTACTATTTTGTAACCCATTATCATGTAACATAGACCAAGTTGCACCTTTTTGTGGTGTCTTTTCAACTGAAGCCATTTGAAAGTGTATAGTCAGAAGACATTGTCCATTCTGCAATATCTTAGCAAACAAGTTCACTACAATGGCTGCAGACCATGATATGATGATTTAGTATATCAATTCTATTATCTTCATAGAAAACTAAATGGCATTTATGGAGAGCCTATATATCTGCCCAGATAGCTAATATGATCTGTGCTACTTACTTCGTTTAACCACGTCCAGGAAGGATCAGAATTTGCTTGTACAGTGTGAGCTCAAGTAACCTAATCTATCAAACTGTTACATGGGTCCTTATGAGCAGCAATAGCACAGGTTCTCCTGTTTTGTATGGATTTACAATTAAAATATAACTAACTAGTCATGAGCTCCTGAGCCAGTTGCAGAATCAGCCTCTTATAGAATGCACATGCATGCAAACAAGTGTGGCATGAGGATGGCACTTCCGACCAAATTCTGGGTTAGGGAGCCACTACTGACTTTAGCACTCATCAAAATCAGCATAAAGGATGTAGAGAAGGAAAAAAAACAAGGGGATAATCAGAGGGTTAGAATTTAAATGTGAAGGTTCTCACCCTATTTCATTATCAATGAGTTTCTGAAGTTCTTGGTTTCATTGCTGGTATTGTTGCCTAATATGAAATATAATATCCATTGCCCTTTGTCCTCTATGTTAATGTGGGTTATCATTATCGTTACTAGTGGGAATTACAACTGCATTCACATGGAGAGAAAGTTCAGAGAATGACATGGAAGCACCCTTCCTACATATTCTCCTGGGAAAAGAAGCAATTAAGAATCTGGTTGCTTGTTGGAAATGTATTAAAGCTTGTCCAAATACTATAAATTTTTTCTCTTCCATAATACTGGTGGTTAGGTTTTTTCAGTTTTCAAGGTCTGGATCATTGACTTCGCATATATATACAAATTTTCATGATAATGCATTGTTTAGAAGAAAACTGTGTTGCCAATACCAGTTTGTATTAACAAAGTTTTCTCCAGATCTGGAGTGGAAACTCATTTACGTAGGATCTGCCGAAGATGAAACTTATGACCAACTTTTGGAAAGTGTTCTCGTTGGCCCAGTCAATGTTGGCAATTACCGTTTTGTTTTGCAGGTAAAAACTATGGTAAAGTACTCACATATTGTAAACTTAAACTACTTTGCATGCTTCTCAAGATCTTATATCCTCGTTTGGTTATTAATATCAGGCAGACCCTCCAGATCCTTCCAGAATTCGTGAGGAAGACATTATAGGTGTCACGGTGCTTTTATTGACATGCTCTTACGTGGGTCAAGAATTTGTTCGTGTGGGCTATTATGTCAATAATGACTATGATGATGAGCAGCTCCGAGAGGAGCCTCCTCAGAAGATTATGATTGACAGGATTCAGAGAAACATATTATCTGACAAGCCAAGAGTGACCAAATTTCCCATTAATTTCAACCCGGAAAACAGTGAGAATGGAGAACAAGCACCTTCCCCTGATCATGTTGCTGAAACAGATAAGCTCGAAGAAGAGACACTCCCCTCAACAAATAATATTTCAGATAAAGATGAGCCTAAAACATGAAATGACTAACTTCTCCAGTTCCGTGGCTTCCTTTAGTCATCATGTTGTTTCTGGACTATCCTGGTATCCGCATTTGACATTGTTAGTTTAATATAGGTCTCAACTAGGGTTGTTTTTGTGGCTACTATTTGCTGTCAAAAGTGTCAGTCATTTTTGATTCTTACATAAGTTAATGTAAAAGCTGTGCTGTGCCACCCTACAAGATTTTTTTATTTTTTTTTAATTCCTTTGTAGTTTTAAATTCTTACAAATTCTAAGGTGTTCAAGGCCTTTCTGGCTGGCTTTTTCCTTTTTCTGAAGTTACAATTTTGAAATTGTGATTATTGTGTTGTACCTGCTATTTAATCACTTATTGCCATCCGCATACATTTTTAGCATCATAATGCACATAATACATTGAACATCACGATGAATGATCAAATTCTATACCGTACATATACTATAAATTTAGAAATGTAATATTCAGAAAAATGTTTCTACATTTCTTCAATACATGCTGTCAAACTATGTTGAATTAAGAATTCTGATGTTAGTGATGATTAAAAGAGATTAAAAGAGAGTAGTGCGGCATTCACCCTTTCTCACCAAGCTAAGGAAATATAAAATAAACAGTTACACAAATGGTCTTTTCCATAACGCTTCTATAGATGTTGGTTATCCCCTGGAATCAGACAAAATTGGGAAATGTAACAACACAACAAAGAGATCAAAATCTTGTTTATGGGATATTCTTGTAGAGCTTGAACTTCTGTCTATAAGAAATTGCAGTCATGTTACAAGACAAAAAAGCCATCTTCAGTCATCATTCTTACGTCTCTTCTCCTGCTTCTCTGTTGATCGTTTTGCTTTTCTAGATTCGGTGTCCTGTGTTTAGAAATCGAATCATAGTTAGTAATTCTAGAGTAGCTAAAAATCATTCTATTGCAATAGTATTAGGGAGCTTTTCTTCACCTGTCTAGGTCTCTTCTGTTTCAAATCTCCTTTGCCCTTTTTATTTGGCTTGTCCGATTTCTGTTAGGATCATTATGTTTAGCATGTTAAATAGGCACAGATGGTAAAAATAAAATGTATCCATGAAGAATAGTACCTGTCGAGAAGCTGTAGTTGGGGCATCATGTTCAGAATACACCTCACCCTCAATTTCTCCTCTCTCATTCAACATAAGCTTAAGTCTCCCTTCTCGAAGTAGTTTCTCAGAGCGGATATGCTTCTGGAGACGACAAGGAGGTATACTTGGTCAACACTAAGAGCATGTTTAGAGCTACTCAAGTCGAGCAGAACAGAACATAATGCAAGATTGGGGGGGTGAAAATAGAACATGATGAGGAAGAAGTAAATGTCAAGACAAAGGCTTTCAGCTAGAAAAATCTAAGATAAACATAAAGGCTCATCTGATATTGAGTAAATCCAAAACATACTTGCCTTGGAGATGAGATGAGCCTTTAAAGTCTCCTCTGATAAGCAGACTATCCTAGGACAAAGCCTGCATTTAAAAACTGACTTATGTTTTAGAATACAATCTGCTGTATCAAAGTCAGTTTCATCCTTTTTGGGATTATACAGAGCTACGGTAGGTAAACTGTTTCCTTCTCGGCCAGAAAAAGTTCCTATAATGTTTTGGCTGCCAATTTGAGCAGCCGTATCTTCATCACTAGTAGGTAAACCTGCAAAGATCAATTCATTTGTAGCAACAGGACGAAAGAGTATTCTAGAATTGAGTGCTCTTGATTCAAAATTTCTAAAGTGAGGAGCACTCATCCAAAAAAAATCATTAGAAATGAACTCTCAGAATGTAGCATGGCATCCCCATAACATGTGAATTTAGAGAAAGCGACTTCCAGAAAAAATAGAGAGAATATTGCAAATGTAAAGGAAAAGAAGTGATCAGTTAGGAAGCTTTTTCTAGATAAAATTAGAATAACGACAAAGGGATTATAGGTAAAGTAGATGAAAACAGAGAACGGCACGAGCTTTCAGAGACTAAAGAGGTCTAGAAGCATGGATGGAATACTTAAAAACTAGAACTAGAATATTTAATGAAAGGTTAGCCACTTTTTAATTGAATTAATATTGCACAATGAGATACAAGGGTGACTACAGCATAACCACTAGTGAGCAATGAGCATAACATAAGCATCAACACATGAGCCACAATAACTAGTAGCATTAACACCATAGTATTTTCAGTATTAGATAAACCAAGGAGAACAAAACCAAGGATAAACTGTCAAAAGTCATGAGAACGGATAAAGTTACAAGCACCACAAACCAATTAACTATCCATGCCAAAAACAAGATTAGATTAATGCACCTGCTGCACCTAAATGTGCTTTTGTGAAATAAAGTTATTTAGAAACCCCGATCTATAAAAATTTTGAACCTGATGAGTCCAGATTAACTTCGTTCACTGAGCTGTCCTCGCTTTCATAACCTGAAGTTGAAAGAAAATGCATCAAGACATATTTGCAGTAAAAATGGGTTCCAACTCAGGCCTAGAACACCATTTATACTGGCAGTAAGGAAAAGGGTAAAAATGATAAATGTAATATACAAATATGCAATGTTCATGGAAGTACTCATCTAACTACCAGGTGCTTGATTAGCAAGGGTAAAAAACCAAATCATACAGACTTTAAATGCCTCGAAAAGATCACAAGACAGTCAAAGTTCACGGACCAGAAGAAGAAGAAGCTTCTCCCTTCTCTCTCACATCTGAAACAACATTTTCTTTGTTTTCTTCTTCTTCTTCTTCTTCAACATCTGTGTCGTCAGTAGCTTCTGCCTCCACTTCGGAGCCTGACGAAGACGAGGAAGATTCTGATGCGGCATCCTTATCACCATGTTCATACCTATAGAATCGCCTTTTTATCATAATTATAGCCTCTTCTTCTCACCGCTGCAGAAATGAATAAGTGACTGATAACCGGTGAGCATCAACATTTAATGTACAAGAAATCCGAGCAACAAAAGAACACGTGACAGCATTCTATCTACAAGTATCATATTGTCTATGTCAATTCACAACAGTTTATCAAAATCTTATACTCTTCTGCTCAACTATTACCAATTAGTTCCAATTCAGCTTTGACAGCAAATTTCAAATAATTGTCAATATATTGCGCTTTTCTGTTTTCAGTTTTCTGTTCTTTTTCTATATAGCGTACAATCATAGGAAAAAGAAAATTAATCACAAACGACTGGGCAAAAGAGCCAAAATAAGATGCCAAATTACACAAAGACACGCTCCCACATAGATTGCATAGAACTCACTAGTTCTCAATTCAAGTACACAAAATTTCCAGAAAAAATAAATTTTGGTTTCCTCAGACAGAATGCAAGTGAGAGAGCGAGAGAGAGAGAGAGAACCGTGAAGGGGCGGAAACGGCTGCTTGTGAGTTGCGATGTTGCGCTGGGAGGAAAGGGAAGAGGGTTTCGGTTTAAAAGGGTATAAATATAATCAGCGGCACCCGCATAAATGGAAACCTACTACACGTTTTTATAAGAGGAGCCATATGTTGTTTCAAAATCATTTGGCTCGTTTAGGGACTCAAGTTCGTAAATATTTAAGGTCAACTTTTTTATTTCAATATTTAAAAATCTGATCATATATATAAGTGCATTAGGGTCAAATTAGAATTCTAATGCATAATTAAGATCAATTCTAAATCTTTGGATTTGATAATAGACAGTTATGATCTAACCGAATCATCGTAATATGATACGTTAAACAGTAAAGGGTTATAATTGTCCAAATCAATACATGTCTCTTTTTTAATTTTGATAGTTGCCGATTTACATGCAACATTAACTCAACGACATCTTTAAAGCAATAACTTCTGTGGATTTTTTTGCTAAATCCACATGCATTACTCATTTATCGATTCCAAACATCATATTTGTCATTAAATCTTAATTTCTTTTTTTCTTCCAGTCTTCGTCTTCTTTCCCAAAGTAGAATACAATCCTTATAATATACATCAAATATCATTAAATCTTAAAATGATAACCATTATTATATTAAGTGTAAATATGTTACCATATGTTACAACATTTTTTAATTTACAAACAATTTATCAACTCTTTACAACCAACCATAATAATCATTATTCATTATATCATATATCATATATCATTATATATTGCATTAGGTATGGAAAAGAAAAAAATATTATAATAATGATAAACACACCAAAACCAACAATACCCCACGAATTGCGTATTTTTAGGATAAATCCTTATAATATCCATAACTTTCCTTAAACAATAATAATATGTATGCGGTATATGCTCTTGCCAGTTATAAGTATTGAAAACAAAAATCCATGTAGCACAATTATAGACGCTTAGATCTATAAATTGACGGCTTATTTTAGGTCTAATTAGTTATGCACTAATATATACTTCATCCGTCCACCAAAAATAGACCTGTTTTGCCATTTTGGTCCGTCCACCAAAAATAGTCCCATTCCATTTATGGAAACT